>QGEC01000337.1:0-26918 GCA_004367155.1 Fusarium clavum
AGAAGCATGACAACGAGATCTGGGGTTGGAGATAATGTGGTGGAGAAGAAGAGGAGAGAGATACTGAAGAAAAAGAGAAACAAGAGAGAATGAAGTGCGAGAGCAAAGGGTTTTATTGTCGATCGTACCTCTGGGAGGCAAAGACTGGTTTGTACCTCTAAGTCTGTCACTCCGCAGTCCTCAACATGGTACCAGTGGAGAGCAGTTCAACCCAGTGGATCGAAGTTCACACTCAGTGGGTCAAGAACGATTTGGACGTTTCCAAATCCTTGCAGTCAAGTTCGACCATAGCGTCATTATGGGTCGCGCAAAGACGAAGTTGTGGATATCGTCGTTATTAAATCTCCACCATCAAAGACTCGACTCGTTCGTACTGCCAGTTACTCCAGTAAACAAGCACTGTTAAATCGAGGAGAGTCCGTTCACAAACGCACATCTCCCCAGAATAAGCTTCTCCTCATGCTTGGCTTTAAAGAACTAGAACTTGTCTCCCTCCCAAGGTACGGTACGTATAGCTGCACGCACTTATAAAAACGAAGATTTCTGGCGCTCGGAGGTTTAACAAATTAGGCCCAATCTGGAACTTTTGGAGAAGGAATCTGACGTCACAGGGTCTCGTTCAGCTACGAATGCCGCAAAGGGCATCACGTGAATCGGCTAGAAAAGGTTGCGCTGAGGGTGTACACGTGATGTAGACTGCCATGATTCGGTGAGTGAGTGGATCAAAAGCAAGACGACAGAGTTTTTTCGTTATGATGATTTGTTATAAGGACTGTCTGTGGATCACAGCGGCTTAGACTAAACGGGGTTTCCGCTGTGTTTCTACTGAAGCGGTATTTTCAGCCGACTGAACATGAACATGGTCCCGATCCTTTGAGGAAAGAGTCCAATGGTTGGATCTCAGCTCAGGCAATTCATTATGTAAAGCAGTGGATGTGTCACGACAATGTTTCCTTGCCTCTGTCATATCATGCAATACAAGCTATAATCCCTTAATTCAAACCCATGTAAAGTATCTTTTCTCTGAAACAAGGCACAAAAAAGCAATTTGTTGAAGAATTCTTGTTACTGTTCATGACCTGTCGTTCAAAATGCCCAGGGTTTAGCTTGAGGCTCAGCGGGTGAGCAACGCCAAGTTTCTCATGGCAGTTGCCTCATTCGTCTCAGCCATAAAAAAAAAAGACTTCCAGGGGCAAAAAGAAGAACACCACCACCGGCATCGCCTAGAATAGGTAATCCGCTTATTGGCGGGCATCGCTTGTACATGACGCGCTGTAAGCGCCAAGAAGTGAAAAACTGCGGTATTTTACTCGAGCATCGTATTTTGTGGGCTCCACAAGGGATGAACAGTCCATACGAGTATATGCGCTGCGGCTAAGCTAATCATCAAAGTTTCAACTTTGGTCAATGTCCATGATACGACAACATACGGATAAGCATAAAAAAAAGATGCATACAGTACATTATTAGATATGTAGTTCGCCGATCTCTCTTTTCTGGTCGACATTCAATTAAGCTTATTTGCCAAGGATTTTTCTGGTTCTGGTGAGGTAATACAGCATTGGCAATTCCCACATAGATATCTTGGACGTTTCGCGTATCGAAACAAAACAATTTCAGGGTCCATGATAAGTCTGGGGGTGGACGGACCCTCAACAAAAGATGTTCGAGACTTGGCTCCCTGATACTATCCGTATGTAAGTTCAAGTCAGTGTTGATGCGACGCAGTTGCCGACGATATATTGGGCGGGTCGTGCAGCGCATTGATGGTCCCATATCTTGAAGAGGTCGAGACTCAAGAAGCGGGAGCAAGTGAACAGGCTATGGCGGCTTTGAGTTTATACAGACCTTGATTTTGGTCGGTTGTAATTCCGTCTCGGGGTATATGACAGGTTTGGATGGACGATCTGTCTGATACCAAGTCAAGGAAGACATCGTGAGAGTTGAGAGGTGGCTTCACATACGTCATTTCATGGGGTCGGGTAACATCAACATAAGTTCCTCGCTAACACAACCATGTTCAAGAGGTTAAAGGTCACTTCCTTGGCATTCAACACTTTTATCCAGCTCAACAGGGTCTTGTTATAATTTTGCCAATTGATCGTACGGTCTTTTTTTAAGCTTTCGCGAGAGGAAACTTGCGACAGATTGAAGAGCATGACGAGAGGTCCTGACTCCAAGTAAATAAAGCAGTCCGCGATACCTAATTAGAATCATGGAATTCATAATCATTTGTTACTGTACTTTTCCCTCATAGTAGGTAAACTGTTTGTATTCTATGTGGTTTGACTCTCAACTCTATTTTCTCTCCTTGGTGGATGTCGAGTTTGAGTGAAACATTCTCACAAAGTCAAGACATTATGCTTATCACGAGCAACCTCACCACAATAAACCTAATACTGCACATATCTAATGAAGGATAATGAGCTGTAGGCTATAAGACTTTCGCCATGATAACGAATCATTCAAGACGGCATGTCATGTTCAGCATCAATTTCTGTGCATCTCATCTTTAAGTACTAAAAGCTTACCCTGCAGCACGTGGCCCGTGCTCAGAATTTCCAGTGACATAAGCATCTTGACTTTCAAATCGTCAATTCTCGAAAGCTACCTACCTTCCAAACATCACATCCACATACAAACCACCCAAAATGTCCGAATACTGGAAATCAACACCAAAATACTGGTGCAAGCACTGCCAAATCTACGTCCGCGACACAAAACTCGAGCGCACAAACCACGAATCCACAGCCAAGCATCAGGGCGCCCTCAAACGTTTCCTACGCGACCTCCACCGCGGCCACGAGCGCGAAGAGCGCGATAAAGAGCGCGCAAAGCAAGAAATCGCCCGTCTAAATGGCGTCGTCTCAGGATCTTCTTCCTCGGCGGCTGGTCCGTCAAGACCTCCGCCGCGCACGCAACAACAACCCAGCGCACCGACTGAAGCGTCGTTGAAGAAGCAAAGGGAACAGCTTGCCGAGATGGGCGTTGCGATGCCGAGCGACTTTCGACCCGAGATGGCTATGCCGGGAGAGTGGACGGTTACGAATGTTAGGGTTATCGAGAAGACGGAGGAGGATGGGGAGGTTAAAGTTGAGAAGAGAGCGAATGGTGTGAGGAAGCGGGAGGCGACAGAGGAGGAGAAGGAGGAAGAGAACGCTATGCAGAGCTTGTTTAAGAAACCGAGACGATGGGGACGGGATTCGAAAGCGATGCCGCAAGAAGATCACGAGCTTGATGCGCTATTGAGCGGATCGACATTTGCGCCTCGCGCAGTTAAAGAAGAAGCTGTTAAGGAAGAAGAAGAGGATACAAATGAAGTCAAGAAGGAAGAAGACGACGATACTACCGCGCCGATCAAAGAGGAGGAGACGACGGCTGTCAAGACGGAAGCGCCGGATGAACCTCTGATAAAGCCAGAGCCCGAGGAAGCTGAGTCTGGAGTACAAACGGTGGTGTTCAAGAAGAGAAAACCCAAGGGAATTCGACAAAAGTAATGAGATTATCGGTGTACTATAGATATCTGCTTTGAGGGCATAATAATGATACCAAACGAATAACAATGCTGATACAGTTGTTATCTGCTCTTATCGCTATCTCCTGGATGCGACGGACTTAACGTGAAGCGTTTTGCGATCTGGACTTCCGTGGACCATCTCATCTTAAGTCCATTGTTCATATTCAAGTCCTAAATCCATGAAGCTTTCCTGCGATATCATGATAATCATGTTCTTTGGTTCGCCGAGTCCGGCACCGAAGTGCGGAAATTCCTACCAGATTCCGAAAATCCATTAACTCCATGCGCGCTTTCATAATTCGGCATTCCGTGGAGACGGAAATAAGAGTCCCAATTCAAACACGGCATTTAGTTCTCACCAATGAGCTTTCTGGATCTGTACCAAAGGGTTCCTGCTTTGTGGGGTACCTCGGACATGTATGGAATATTATTTTCGGGTTCCATTGCGTCACAAGAGAGGGATCCGCTTGGGTGGGAAGGGTTTATATAATTCGGGCGATTGTCCTCCGAAAAGAAAATCTCGACATCTACAGCTTCATTCACTCTACTGTCTATAACAACACCTGCCAAATACACTCATAACTCATATTCAATGGCTTCTAACCAACCCGGAAAATGCTGCACCGTCGGTGTCCGCCACGAGTAAGCACCTTAACCATCATCCTGGTACCAATACTCACAATTTGTAGGGGCGAGCCCACTGGCAAGATGATCAAGCTTCCCAGCGGTATCGAGGCTTACATTGCTACCGCCCCCGAGGGCAAGGCTCACCAGGGCGCTGGAATCGTCTACGTCGCTGATATCTTTGGTATCTGGAACAACAGCAAGCTCATGGCCGACCAATTCGCTGCCAACGGTTACACCACCATCATTCCCGACCTTTTCAACGGCGATGTCCTGGAATACCCTCCCGTGGGCGTCGATATCATGAGCTGGATCATGAACGGTGCCAATGGCGATAACCCTCATACTCCCGCCCAGATTGACCCTATTATTGTTGAGTCTATCAAGTATCTTAAGGATCAGGGTCTTGACAAGATCGGAGGTGTCGGATACTGCTTCGGCGCCAAGGTACGTTCCCAAGATTACAACTCGCGAGAGTTCGCTCGCTAACAAAAATAGTACGTTATTCGCAACTACAAGGAGGGCATCAAGGTCGGCTACGTCGCCCACCCCTCTTTCGTCGAGGAAGATGAACTCCGAGCCATTGAAGGACCCCTGTCCATCGCAGCGGCGCAGACCGACAGCATCTTCCCCGCCGAGAAGCGACACCGCTCCGAAGAGATTCTCATCGAGACTGGCAAGCCTTTCCAGATCAACCTTTACTCTCACGTTGAGCACGGATTTGCTGTGCGCAGTGATCTTAAGGATAATGCTAAGCGATTTGCCAAGGAGCAGGCTTTCCTTCAGGCTGTTCAGTGGTTCGATGAGCACCTTATCTAAGTTAGATATTATATAGATATAGAATAATAGAGGAATGTTTGTTGAAGAGTCTTGATTAAAGTTTGGTGAAGCGGAATGGTACCTTAAGCCACTGAAAAATCAGAACCAAGTCATTCTGTCGTGTGTAACAATTCAAGTCGCACAGAGCACAATTGCAAGAACAAGGTCATCTATATTAAGCGGTTTATTAATTATTTTACATATCCGAGTAAGACCAGATCTCATCTTGAATCCATCTCTTCCCGTCTCGGCAATCCAGATCCTTGGAACCTCAAGCCACTGACACAACCTTGCTCGACTTAGTTTCAGTGACCTTCAGGGGAGACTCCACTGTGGCGCACCCACTGGCCAGCGTAGCCAGCTCACCTCAGCTTTCTGTCTCACTCTTCCATGCTCGGTGACGGCTTCGCAACGTATTGTCTCTCCTTTCACACGCGACTCAACTTTCTCCTCATCACATTCATTTGAACAAGTGTAACAAAAACATGCTTCAGGAGCACAAACCCGCGTGATGGCCGCCTCCGTCGATACCATCCCTAACCTCCCACCGCTTCCATCCCCTCCCGTATCAACATGCGCCGACGAACAGACCGCCAAACTAGCTACCATCGCCTCCGACGAGGATCACTCTTCCGAAGGATCCAGCGTTAGCATGCGTCGCGAATACTCCAACTCATCATCCATCTCGGAACCAGCGGTCGAAGAAGATGATTACGAGCGAAGGCTGGATGAACAGCAACGTCACTATTCATTGCCCGATGATGCGCAAAAGGATGGTGATCTCGATACGGCTGTTCCCTCTGGAAGGGCCAGTCGCAGCAGTACGATAAGCAATACTACAAACCCAAATGTTCGTCGTCTCTCGGCAACTGAGATGCAGCGCCTCGCAAACTCTCCTGAGTCTTTACCTGTTGCCCCCGCTCCGCAACGGAGAGATTCTACATCTCATATTCTTGACCAGCGAGAGGCTGTACGACAAGCGACGATGCGGCTAGAAACCCAACAAAATACGGAAGCGTTTCCCTCGCTGCAGCCGAATAGTGTCGCTGTGGAGGCTCGCTCGGCTACTGGCCTTGGACTTTGGGATCTTCAACTTCCAAAACGACCGTCTCCCGGAGCGCGCACTCTGTCCACACCTCCTACGAGTCGAAGACAAGCCAGCGAATCTGGGACATCTTCACCACGAAGATATTCTTCTTTCAATCCCGCTGGTCGGCCTACATCTCTCAATCTCGACGGTGCAGGTCCAACATCTCCTATTAACAGTACTCGATCGACACCCGCGACCGCCATTCCTGTCCAAACTGATGGCTTACGACCACCATCACCGATCCCGCCTATTATTCCTCTACCTCCCATGTCACTACCTACACATCTACAGCTCGAATTGGCGGCTCAGCGACCTAGTCCGTTGTACATCCACCAATCCCACGCCTACGACATCCCCTACGAATCCAACGCCGTCAAATTCGAGCGTCTCAAGAATGTGCTTCTTCTCCCACCGTTCCTCGAGCGCACGCTCAACTTTGGAGCCATGGCGTGTCTTGACGCTTGGCTGTACAACTTTACCATTCTCCCTATGCGATTCACCCTAGCTGTTGGCGTACTGGTTCGTTGGTGGGGGTATCTGGTTCTTAAGGAGGTCCGATGGCTCGTCGACTATGTATGGTACGGCTTGGGGAGACTCTGGCAACGAGGACGAGGTTCACAGCCTGCTACTACAGAGGATAGTAGCACCGATGAAGGAAGATCACGCAGCGAGAGTCGTCCTAGAGGTCGTTCGAATGACCAGAAGAAGCACGACTTTAAACCCCACGCAAATGCTCATTTCAAACCCTTACCATCTCGGTCCCAGCCCCGATCTGGAACGTTCCGACACAGGAGGACCAAATCTATGCCTTCGAACTTGTCAGCCTTCCACAAAGCTGATCTTCTTCAAGGCTTGGTTATCATCTGTAGTTCTATGGCCCTCATGACCCTCGACGCAAGTCGAATGTACCACTTCATCCGCGCTCAGTCCGCTATCAAGCTCTACGTCATCTACAACATTCTCGAAGTTGGCGACCGTTTGCTCTCTGCTCTTGGTCAGGATATCCTCGAGTGTCTGTTCAGTACGGAAACGCTCTCTCGTAATGCGTCAGGTCGATCAAAAGTACTGCTCCCATTGGGAATGTTTATGCTGGCTTTGGCGTACTGCTGTCTTCATTCGATAGCATTGTACTACCAAGTCATCACGCTCAACGTCGCTGTCAACTCTTACTCCAACGCCCTACTGACGCTCCTTCTTTCGAATCAGTTCGTCGAGATCAAAAGCACCGTCTTCAAACGTTTCGAGAAAGACAATCTGTTTCAGCTCACATGTGCTGATATCGTTGAACGTTTTCAACTCTGGATCATGCTTCTCATTATCGGCATGCGCAACGTTGTTGAAGTCGGCGGACTGAGTGTTCCAGGTGCTGGTTCTGAGACGTCCTTTGACGATGCCTCTAAGCCGTTGCATAACCCGTCTATTCTTCCTCACAGCTTCACGGTGCTGCCACCCTGGATTACAAATTGTCTCATGTCGGGCGAGGTTCTGTCGCCGTTTCTCATTGTTATTGGCAGTGAGATGCTTGTCGATACTATCAAGCATGCGTACGTTACAAAGTTCAACAATATCAAGCCAGCGTTTTATAGTCGTCTTCTTGACATCCTCTGTAAAGACTACTACACCAACGTAAGTCTCTCACCACTCTCTTGATCACTCTTGCTAACAGATGCAGGCCTTCATGACTCCCTCTCTTACCAAACGTCTTGGTTTGGCAGTCATACCGCTCTCATGCCTCTTCATCCGCGCCTCCATCCAAACCTATCACATGCTCCTCTCAACCCACCTCCCGATGCCAATGCCCATTCCCGAATCAACACAAACATCTCTCACATCCGAATCCGCCACACCCTCATCACCCGCCATAGTCGCAGCATTGAACCACTTCGACTCTCTGATCCGCGACTCCCTCGGCCGCGCAACATACGGCTATCCCTATGGATCCCCCCTCAACTCCCGCCCCTGGTACTCCTGGACATCCGACGACGTCATCGCCGCGCTCACCATGGTAGTCGTCTTCTTCATCGCTTTTCTCGTTCTTCTCATTCTCAAACTTCTGCTCGGCATGCTACTTCTCAAATACTCGCGCAATCGCTACGCGGATATGAAACGCAAGGAACATGCAATGTATGCAGCTGAATCCTTTGAGATTGCGAATGCACGACGGGTAGGTGGTTTTGGACAAGTTGAGGTTGGCGAGGAGAGACAGAGATGGATACATGCTGATAGGAATGAGGGTCTTAAGGGTGGTAAGGGACCTGGAAAGAGGGTTGAGAAGGATAAGGGGAAGAAGGATGATTTTGAGAAGGTTATGAGGTATGAGATGGTTGCGAAGAGGATTTGGTGATTATATATACTTTTAGCATTATATGGCGTTTGGGGTGTGCATTTGGGATTAAAAGGAATACAAGTATGCTTCATGTTCAATACTCTCGAATGTCCTCAACGGTTACATGCAATCATCAGACAAGACGTGTCGTGCAATACGATTGCTCTAAAGATACCAAAAACAAGGACCCCCGAACAGACACAACAGTGACCTCGGGCTATCAAGCATTGCGACAAAACACATCCATGTTAAGGTACTCTGGCTCTTTGACGAAAGCACAATGACTTCACAGTTCATGAGAAACAAAATGTCCATATGGAAAGGTATCTTTTCTTTCTATTCCTAGGTATCAAAAGTCCCGAAGCATCTATACAGCTTCGTAAGAAATCCCAGCGCTTGCCATCCCTATAATCCTTTTTCCCTTTTGTTTACCATTCCCTATGCTGTACCATCCACGATATAAACTCTAAATTGACACACCGCGTGTCTTAACTTTTTTCTTCATCAAATCATATCGTAGTTTCGTATCCCTATATATAATAAACCCTTTGTCGTTCAAGTCATGATGCTAAGCTGCCAATCTACTGGATGTTGGCAAGCTTGAGAAGGCCGGGGTTGTTGGCCAGGAGGTCAGGCTTGGCCTTGTAGAGCATCTGGACGGTCTGCTGGAGGATCTGTCTGGTCTCAGGCTCGAGCTGCTCCTCGGGAGGGCTGAGGACCTTCTCGAAGATGTTGACGAGCTGGGGGGTGAGCTGCTCGACAGTGGGGTTGGAGTGCTGGTAGAGGTTGTAGATGTTCTCGTAGATGGGGGCGTTCTCCTCGTAGTCCTCCTGGAGGGGAAGGACGTTGGCGACGGCGGGGAGAGCCTGGGAGACGAACTCGTTGTTGGGGTTCTTGGCCATCATGCGAGAGACGGCACCGGCGACGTTGTCGGTCATGCGCATCTCGTTGACGGTCAGGAGAGGCTCGAGCTTCTCCCAGAGGAGAGGGTACATGGGGAAGGTCTTGTTGGTGTCGGAAGAGTTGAGGACAACGAGACCGATGGCGTAAGCAGCGTTGGACTTAGCCAGAGGGTCGGGGTCTGTCAGGCGACGGACAAGAGCCTGGCCAAGAGACTCGGTGAAAGGAGTAATGGCCTCACCGGTGTACTTGGTGATCTCGGCAATGGTACCAACAGCGGTGGATCGGTGGAGATCCTCGCTGGAGCTGGCAAGCTTGAGAATAGGCTTCTCGAAGATCTTCAAGAGCTCGCCGAAGCTGCTGCCGAGAGCGGCGGCAAGGCCGACGATAACGTCAAGAGCGGTATCGATGACGAGCCAGTCGTACTCAGAAGAACCGCCTTCAACATCGGGCTCCTCCTCCTCGTCACCGAGGTCCATCTGGCAGGGGTGCGATCGGGTAATGAGAAGACCAACGACCGAGACCATCTCCTGGAGGAAACCGTCCTTGCAGGTGAGAACGGCGGGACCGCAAGCCTTGAGGGTGGCGGCGATGTTGCGGTTGATGTCGGTGATGACAGAGCTATAAGACTGTTAGCGGATGATTCAAGTCAAGAATGCAAGAAACAAGAAGTAACAGTGTCATGAATCAGACGTGATTAGACGCGTTCTCAGCAACGGCATTTGCCTCTGAGTGAGCTGGGTATAACGCAAGGTAGTCATCATATTGGCAGAAACAAGGAAAAGAAAAAAGTAAGTTACTAACCGTTCGCAATCGTCAGACCAGATGGTCATGGTAGCCTTCTCGAGAGCCTGGCCCATGGAGATGAGCGAGGTAGGAGGAGTGTGCTTGGCGGGAAGACCAGCCTCCCACTTGACACCAGAGCCCTCCTCCCAGACCTGGAAGACACGGGCGTAGGTGCGCCAGAGGGTAGAGACGGCGGTCTTTCGGCATCCCTCGTATGTGTGCTCGGTGAAGGGAGAAACCTTCTCAATGGTCTGCTCGACGTACTGCTCGAGGTTGGCGCTGTTGCAAGAGTTGGAGATGACATCACCGAGGACATCGAGGGCAATCTCCTGCTCGAGAGCGACAGCGGTCACAGCACCGAGGTCGTCAAGGTCCTCAATATCATCCCAATCCTCCTCACCGTTAGCGGCGATGGTAAGGTCGTCCTCGTTCTCAGGAGCCTTGACCTTGACGCGCTTGCCACCAACGACGATAGCGCCGTCACCAAGCTGGTTGACGTCAACACCAGGAAGCTCAATCTCCTCCTCCTCAAGCTCGAGAGAAGAGAAGAGACCCTTGAAGACACCGGGAAGGAAGTGGTCGAACTGCTCGTGGTAGACCTTGGACAGGTTAGACCACAGGATGAAGCTGGTCTCCTTGAGGCGGGGGTTGTCAAGGCTGAGAGCCTCCTCGGAAGCGGACATGAGGTCCATGACGTAGGGCTGGAAAGCCTCAGAGCCGACGGCCATAGCGATGCGGCCCAAGCTGTCGCAGGTGGAGCTTCGGAGGTCGAGAGACTCCTCGCCATCCTTGATAGAGACAAACTTGCCGAGAGAGGTCATGACGTCCTTGAAGTAAGGCTCGAAACCCTTCTCCATGGAAGAAGCGATGGCACCAATGGCGGAAGCAGCAGCAGCCTTGACACCAAAGTCCTCGTGGTCGAGGAGACGGACCATGGGGCCAATCAGGTTAGGACCGTACTGGGCCATGATCTTGGTGTCGATACCGTCACCGAAGGTGTCAAGAGCACCGCAAGCGCATCGGATGATGCTGACGTTGCTCTTGTCGGAGGGACCCTGAGAAGCTGCCTCGAGGTTCTTGAGGACAGCAGCGATGATCTGCTCGTGGTGAGAGGACATCTCATCGGCCATCTCCTCAGCGAGGTGGATCAGGCCGACAAGAGAGGCGTGGCGAACACGGGTCTCGGAGTCCTGGAGGAGAGAGATGATGGTGGGGAGAAGAGGCTGGAGCTGGGTAGAGATGAAGTCGGGAGCACCCTCAGCGGCGTTACCGAGAGCGAGCATAGCAGCCATACGGTACTTGGGGTCGTTGTTACCGGCGAAGTGGGGGAACTGCTCGAGAAGAGGGACAATGGCCTGACGAGGGGGGAGCTCGTTGGACAAGGTGTCGATGAGGCTGATGGCAGTGCGGGCAGGAGAAAGTTCCTCCTCGTCGTCCTCGGGGTCGAGCTCGGTGACGATGTGCATGGCCTTGACCATAAGCTCAGGAGCCATAGTCTTCATGCCCTGGATCTTCATGCGGCGGTAGCGAACGCACTGGATGAGGAAAGCAAGAGCCTGAGATCGGGCATCCTCCTCAGCGTTGACGTTTCCACCAAGCTCGATCATGAAGGAGAGGAGATCTCGGAGGTGGACGGCAAGGAGAGAAGAGTCGTAGGCGATGAAAGAGTGGAAGACCTCGAAGACGATCTTGTAGCTCTCCTCATCCTCAGCCTCGACGGTAGCCTTGAGGATGTTAACCAGGCTGGGAACGAAGCCCTGCATAGCGGCAAGGGCGACCTCATCCTCCTCGGGCTCAATGATCATGAGGATAGCACCAATAGCGCGGACGATGTTGATGCGAACCTCCTTGCTCTCAGGGTCCTCGATACGGGCCTGGAAGAGCTTGAGAAGATCGTGTGTGTTATCGGCGAAGTGGGTAGGGTCCTCCTCGAGGATGGCGTAGAGAAGGAATGTGCCAACCTCACGGGCAACGACGTTGTCGTTGTTGCTGAGAGGCAGGAGCTGCTTGAGGAAATCCTCACCCTCACCGTTCTCCATATCAGCGCTGACAATGCCGGCGATGAGACGAGCGAGAGAGTGGCGGACACCAGCGGAGGACTCCTTGAGGACACCCTCGAGAAGGTGGTTGCGGGCAAGCTGTCGCTGGTCCTGGGCGGTCTTCTCCCAGAACTTGGGGATCAGACGGAGAGCCTGGACCGAGGCGAGCTGTCGAACGCCAGCATCTCCATGTGTGAGGGAGATCTCGACGAGGGCGAGAAGCGACTCGGGCTTTGTGTAGAAGTTCTTCTGGAGCTCGGCGGTAACGGCCTTGACCTGCTCAGTGTTGGCTGAGGAAGAAAAAGTTAGCTTTCAGAGTATGTTAAGCGAGACAACACACAGAGCAGAGCTTGCATGTTGACATCAACAGAAGAGTAAAAACTTACGGACTTGGCTCCCCTCAAGGAGCTGTGCAAGCTTCCCCTTATCCATGATTATTTCTAAGTCGAAGCTGAAACGACGTAGAAAAGAAGGAAAAAAGGAAAAGAGAAAAAGAAAAGAACCCGAAGGTTTATAGTTGGATGAAGAGAGAAAAAGAAATCGCGAGGGACCCGCGTCCGAAAATTTTAAATTATTTGGGGTCCTCGGGTCGAAATTAGAGGGAAGAAAAAAAAATTCCCATGCCCCGCTCCTGGCAGCTTCGATGCTGGTTGGGTAGGCAGCGGCCAAAGCGCTCCAAGGGTCTAAAATCTGGTGTTGCCCCTCGTTTTCTTTTCCACTTTAGCGCGGGGCTTTTTTGTGGTGATGATTTCTTGGATGAGATGAGAAGCTCCAAGGTTGACCGCCTTGAGAAGATAATTGGAGTTGTTTCTTCTTCTTTCTTCTTTGTCGAATAGTGTTTGTTGATACTCTCGAGGGTCTGTCGAAGCCTGACTCTATCTCTCTCCTCAGACTCGAAAGACATGCATTGCTGAAGACATCGGATAAATGCAACGCAATGCAACGCAACGCTTAAGGGCCAAGACTTGGCTTGCTGACACAGGTCGGTCCAGATGATGCACTAGCTAACGTGCATAATGACACAGATGGCACCCAATGAGTGGCCACTGATAGGCCCAGCATGACGTTGGCCGGCTGACGGATACGCTCTAAAGAGCTTTCCACGCTTCACCACCAAACAATTGGACAAGAACATCCAAAGACAAGACAAGACTGGTTCAGGATATGATTAATCCATTAGAACAGTACTTGCTTGCAATAGGTATTGTTGCTATCAAAGCCAACCATGCCAGGACATCCACCATGACGCTTCTCAGCATGAACGATAGCCCGCCCAGGCGCAGCTGTCTAAGCACAGACTGGTCCCAAGCTCACTCAGTTTAGTCCGATGCAGCTCACAGTCGTGCGCCATCTTCTGCCGTCGATTGGTCTCACGAGCGATGCTCTGTACATGATTCCACAAAACACGGTGCAACAACTCAGTCAATGCTCTTCTTGCCAGGCACGCAAATGCGATCCCCAATCATGAGCGCCTCGCAATCAACATCCTTATTCTTCTTCAAGATCTCATCAAGATCCACACCAGCCTTCTTGGCGATAGACCAACATGTATCGCCCTGCTTAACACCATAAGCAACCGTACCCTCCGGACAATCCGGGATGGGAATGTGTTCCTCGGGCGAAGACTTGTGGCCGAGGAACCAGAAGAGGAGCAGCAGCGATAGGATGATGAGCATGAGGAAGTTGAGGAAAGGCTTCATCTCCGTGAACCTAGACAGATGATGAGCATGAGGAAATTGAGGAAAGGCTTCATCTCGAACCAAGACATCTTGTGCTGATGGTACTGCGGGTTCGTCACAAGGAAGGACTCAGACTCTTGGCCTTCGGGACGCGCTTCGCCGACCTTTGTGAGCTGGCCGTATTGGTTGCCTGGCGCGCTCTCCCAGAAGCTTCCGTCGGCGTCGCGGAATGTGTAGACCTGGGTGTCAGCATCATAGCCTACTCTCTGCATGCCCTCTGGGAGACGCTCCTCGTCGGTGTCATAGCGAGAGAATCGAGACATGATCGCTGCTGATGCAGGTAAGTTTGTAATGTGATGTAAATGATAAAAGGAAAGAAAAGGGAGGAAAGAGGAAGAGATCAGTCTCGCTTCCTTTGAAAAACGGACATCATGTTACAGGGGACCGCGTCATGATCTTAGTCAGCCATCTGGCCTGACCAACCTCGTCTAAGGTCACCGCCAACATCAGAATCAGGAACAGCGACAACTTACACGGGATTGTGATTAAGATAGGTAATTCGGATTAATCTCTATCGTGAGATAGGAGGGGCTTCAGTTCAAGATGTAGACCAACAGACGTCCGTTAGCCGTAGCTTTGCCCAACAGTCGGCAGGTAGTTGGATCAATGGCCATGAGCGAACAAGAATCGCGCTTGGTATTACCTCTTTTAGAACAAGTGTCTATCATTTACATGTAATTGACATTCCAATCAAGCCACGAATAATTGAATTGGAAGGTCATGGTGATCGGCCATCTGCACATCGTGGAACCCCTGTCAGCCTCGGCTCATGTCTCAGACGAAAGACGCCAACGTGAACCTCCTGTGCGACTCGCAGTCTATCACCATCAAGATACTCCATACAGAACGATTTGATTCAAAATGGCGGAGTATCCTCAGCTAGAGGTTGAGTCTCAAGTCACGCAGCAAAATGAGAGTACTTTCACTGTCAATCTCGCAGAGTCCTTCGCTGTCGGAACAGGTACGTATGCCTTCAATGAGCCCTCCGCTTACTAACAGCTACAGTCCCCCATGGAGGATATATCTCTGCAATGTTCCTTCGCGCAGCGAGTCAGTATCTTGGAGCCAACGATCAACCGGACACTTTCGCTGCGCATTGGCATTTCCTGAATGCAACATACATCGGTCCAGCTGTTCTTATAGTCGAAGAAGTCAAAAGAGGTCGCGCTCTATCAATCATCCACATAACACTGTATCAAGAAGGACTTCTCTCACAAAGCCCCTGGATAACTTCCAAGTCTCAAAAGAAAATCGCAGCATATATCACCAACAATCGTATTGAGGCTGAGAGTGGCCTTACTCTACCCACAGGCTTTGAACTCCGCGAGCCTCCTCCTCCAGTGGACTTGACCAAACTTGCAGACGATAATGATCTAAACTGGGAAAGATTACATATGATAGTCATGGACATGGCGCCAATGATGCAACACGTCGAATTCTACAGTCCTAAAGAAAAGAAAACATCACCAGCGTGTTGGGATCTCTGGCTTCGCATGTCCAACGGCGAGCGCTGGAAGACATGGATGCTAAGCTATCTAGCCGACGTAGCTCCCGCGCTGATAATTGAGGGTTACCGACCTACAGATATTGAAGCGCCGACTCCTAAAGATCGGTTCACGTTTGATAAGATCTTTTGGATGCCGACTGTCTCATTGAGTTTGGACGTCAAGAAAGCTTTGCCGGAGGAGGGGGAGGAGTGGTTGAGGATTAGGATTGAAGCGAAGGTTGTAAAAAACGGGAGGTATGATGCCGAGGTCATTGCTTTTGATGGGGAGGGGGATGTTGTTTCTTTGAGTAATATTGTTGCGTTGATATTGGATGCTGAGAGGAACACGGGACGACAGGTGAAGCTTTAGTATGGACACGAAACCATCGTACTGATAGACATAGACTGATGGCTTATGTGAGGCATCATACCTGTTTAAACCGTTCATCTCCATTTCCGAATTGTCTCACATGCAGGAGCCTTCGACTCCAATGCAGTAAGCATTGGTTCTTGGTGTAAAGGCCTCGCGATTTGAACCGAAGCAAAATATCCATTACAAGTTCGACTGCACTTGTGAAAGTACTGCAATGCCTTCGTTTCCCTTCTTCGTAAGTCCCTATAGATTGATCCAGCTCTTAGATACAAGAAATTAAGTTTCGTCTCTCATGATCGCCTATCTGATCGTCGATACGCGGTTACATAAAAACATCTTGTTCATTCCATAGAAATTCTAGCATCTACCCTGAGGCTCCAGACGGGATCCATCTTTTAGCGCCCACGCCCAGCCCCCCGCACCCACCAATTGTTCCAGCGCACGATCCGCTAAGCTTTAGGGCTATAGGGCGCTAATGTCATCATCTTGACGGAGGTTTAACCTTTATTCTTCAACGGTCCATTGAATAAGGTATTTTCCATCTTTCATGGATATCCATCAAAACAGGATCTATAACCTCATGAAGTATCGACATTCCATGCCGACAGTCCACATCTTCTAACTGGACTCTTAAACGATTGAGGCCTTCTACGGCCTTAAAAGTGGCCGCCCCCAAATGTCTGTCTCCATCTCGCTATGTCCACCTCATTACGCTCGATCCAATTAAACCCCGGACTTTGAGCCCTGTACGCCCTACCCTGCTAGAGCAAGATGCGAACTGACAAGTTCAAACGAGGCTCTGCGTCTGCAGCTCACCTTTCTCCTTTCAATCCTTTTGGTTCCCTCTTTTTTCTTTTTGTTCTGACAATCATGGGGCCGTCTTGAGAGACTTAACACGCGGGCCTTGGTTGAAAAAGAACACTGACTGCTCTGAGTGTTGTTTTACACCTTCCCCGTCGCATCTTCAACTTCTATAACTTCAGAAGAAGAGACTATCGACTTTGGAGCCCAGGCCTTCAGCTGGAGACGGCTTGCTCACTACGCGACGCCACCATCTGAGACACTAGACGAACGAACCGAACGAGCGAGCCCTTAATAACCATCAACATGGCCAAAGATGGAGCAGATCCCGAGGTTATCGTGGCCTTGGTAGCCCTGATCATATCTCTGGTCGCGCTGGCAGCCACTTTCATGCAAGTTATGCAACAATACTACGCCTCTGCTGCAGGATACGCACAATGCAACGAGAAAGTAATGGGAAAATGGGCCCTGACAAAAACACGTCGATTCTCCTGGGACGAACTCCGTTTCGAAGTTGAATTCGAAGCTCCCGTCATTTTCGTTTCGCCGCCAGACAACAAAAATGGTCCTATTATTGATGCCGAGATCTATTTCTTGGACGGTAGTCAAGAGAGTCTGGATAATACCTGGTCTGAGCTGGCTATCAACTTGAGAGAAGAATACGCAGCCAAGACGAGACGAGAACGTGTTCACACTGCCGACAACGAGCGAGCTTCATGGACGTTACTCCTTAGTGCGGTGCAGCGCATGGAGCATGACTCGGAGAAGTGGCAGAAGATCCAATATGAGGAGATGAACAAGAACATTGGTCCTCCTAGTACATCAGAACAGCGCGATCTTTCGACAGAACCTCCGGGTTTATACGAGGCGCATACTCTGACGGTGGCTCTCCAGCGCAAGCGCAAGAGTTGGGATACAATGCCTGCGACGGTTCTTCGTCCGTATGCGACGACAACAATGTGCCATCTTATCGAGATGTTGGCAGCGCTGGGTATTTACTGGAAGGAATTCGACCGCAGACGTGACCGCTACCGCGCCGAAGGCAATGGCTTTATGGTCCTTGGTGAAAAGGTATCTGATCTGGGGTTGATGTTTACTTTCAGCATCTATGGCAGAAGTCGCTTTGAGTCCAATCGAGTGATTCCTGCAGATCAAGTCAAGGAACTTTGCTTTGGCTATGTGTCTACCATTTACAGTGTGTTGTTGGATCAACGTCGTCTTCAGTTCCCTGAAGATGATCCTGGAAACTTGGCTTTCCTACAGCTGGCTACTCGTGAGGAGATCTCTCAGACTCTGATTAGAATTGGTTGCAATACCAATGCTGTTCGTGCCTTCCAGGATGCTGGCAAGCAAACGTCGCATTTGTTTCCTGGTACGTTGTGTCAATTCTCGATGTCGCATTGACTAACAAGTTGCAGTTTCATTCGAGATCCTCGGTATGCTGAGTCGCACGTTCCATATCAAGAATACCATGTTCACCCATATTCCCAACCCGACGTCAGACCGCTGGGATAAGCAATCAGTATCACTGGTCAAAGTCATGGACGCTTACTATGATCTTGTCGAGGTACCACTACCAAGAGCGCAACGAAACCCAGTCATCCTCAAGAGGATCAGAAAACACGCCGAGCAAATTCTGAGATACAACAAAGACGAGAGCACGGTGCAAAAGATGTCTCTGCTTAAGGCACTTCACGAAGCCATTGACGACTGCGATCAGATCCTGACGGCCAAGGAACCTGCTGGTACCATCACCCCCTACGCGGAGGCGAATGGCCTCAAAGTACACGAGAGCGAGGTCCAGAAGAAGCGACGAGAAATGGTCCAAGATGTTCTTAGGTCACACATTCAAGAAGTCTTGCGTCTTCTCAATGACGGCGAAGATCGTACTTCAGATGCGCAATCTTTGCATGCCGACTGGAGCCCGTCAACGGCGCTTACTCGACTAGAGGGACAGCAACCTAGAGTCACACCCCTCGGTTTTGAAGAAATGCACGAAGCCAACCCCGACGAAAGACAGCACAAATTCATGGAAGTCTACTTTCACGTCATCCGCGAAAAGGTCATTCCTCGCGCTCAAAACTCAACAGATCGTCGCGCAAGTGTCATCGGAGCACCCCCAGGCCACGGTTTCCGCAGAGCAGGAACCGGTAGAACTCAAGCAAGCAGCATGCGCGGCATGGAACGAGGACACTCTCCGCCTCCACCCATGCCAGCACCGCGTCTTCACAGAAGTGCAGAGAACATGACTCTCAACACCATACCGAACGGTCGTCCGTCTGAGTCTACCAGTAGACCTGGCAGCGCCATGAGTGAATCTGTTTCGATGCTCAGTGACGTGCCGGAGGGAAGACTTGAGAGTGCGTTGTATTTGCAGGAGGTGTCACATGATGATGCGTGGTGTACCTTGATATTCCGTATGATTTGTTGGTTGATGCTGCATGACTTTAATAAGTTGGATGTGCAGTTGAGTAAGAGTGAGTTGCTTGGGAGTCGCATGCCGGTTTATATCTCGTAAGCTTTGGGTAGCTTTGCATGACATGGACCTTTGGATAAGGTGACATTTGGAATGATGTGTTTAGCGATGGGATTTTAGATACCAATAACGACTTATGTAGTCTTTATAAGTAAAAGCATTTCGATTATATCAATGGAACATTCACGATCTCTCAATCAAATTCGAGCTACCCTGTATTAACAGCCATTTCTTCTTTCCCACGCGGGAATCACATTCCATTCTTCGCCGCCCCATCGGCCAACCCAGGCCTCCGAGCACCCCCGCATCGGCGCCCGCCCGGTACTTGAAATCCGGATGATCGGGTACACCGATTGCCCCCTTTTTCGGCTGACTAACGGAAACTCTATCGGGGAGCACGTGAGATTCGGCGAGTGCTTTTTTTCGTGGCGAAAGAGCGTTTTTTAGTGAGCTTGGTCGAGAATGTTGATGGAAGGGAGAGGCTGGAGACTGGAGATGGTTGTTGTGATTTCTATGGATGGGGGAAGGGAGTTTTAAGTGGAAAGGAGGTGAAAGCTTCAGGGAAGGGATACAGTATAGATATAACTGAGAAGGGAGGGATAGTATAGAGAGGTAGATACTATGATCAATAATTGACTGGAGAAACCACTTCGCCGATATATCAGTTTGATGCCATTTATTTACAGTCTATTCTTCGATCTCTCCTTTCACTCCCTTGGCAGGACAACAGTACAATGATCGCAGATTAATCGTGAAAGTAATTAAACACACGCGTTAACAGGTATTATGTCTCATTAATCCATGTCGCATCTCGATACAATGCCATTAATCAAGGATCATCCATTCACAGAGGCAATAACCTCGACTTTCGCCGACGCCGGAACCGATGGAAATGGAAATCTGTCACGTGAGATATAAGCCATCATGGTCCTTGTTTCTCGAAGGATTCTGTTCCAAGGAGTGCACGAGCACGAACCTCGATTTAGACCGTGGAAATCCGGTTGAGAATCGACAGGCGTTCTGCCTTGGACACTAAACGGGGCTGACTAAGTGGTAAAACCTGTCTTTGAATTCCAGCTTTCTCGGTCACGGACGTAGCCGCAGCTGGAGAAGGTCTCCGGGTGACAAGACACAGACCAAGTCACTTTCCGTGAATTCTAGCTACAGTACAGTTTGACTAACAAGGAAAGGGAAAGGCGTTTCTATGCACAGTTAGCTTGAACCATCACCAACAGATTCATCATGTCTTTGACAACAGTTAGACTGTGATAGGGTTGCAGCTCACTCCAGCATTGCATTGCATGTAAAGTACCCTTTCCCGCAACCGCCCATTAATAGTACCTAAATCCGTGCGGAGAGGTACTTGGTCACCCCCCGTGTCAAGGTCATGTTTCCCCTTCCCCAAGAGTAACGGATCTAAGACCCAATCGTCCAATCAGAATGACATATCTGATAAGCTAGGCTTTGTTTGTCACTGGGAAAGAACCCTGGGCCAACCATTGCCATGCAACACTAAATCCAATACGGTATAGCTGCAAAAGATTGAGTCCACATCTACCTTGGCCCGAGAACCAGACCAACTCCTCCGTCACATCAGCCTGCACAACCATATCTTCTCTCTCACCATAGCCTCGTAAGCAGACGAAGCCCTATGAGAAGAGAACCGGAAAAGGGCACCGAGAAAAAAGAGGCGAAGAAGAAGCATCTTAGGCGAACATCACCGATCCTTTGTTTGCTCTGTTGCCTTCTTTCTTTGTATCTTGGCTTTCCTTTTTCTAGCTAATTACTCGTTTTCTTTCTTTATTCCCGCCCGTCTCGCCACACTCCCTTGTACACCCAGGCATCCCCTTGCCTTTCCCCAGCTGTCAAGTGCACGCTTGCACGCGTCTCCAGCAACAACAGGAAGCCTGACGACCCTTCCTTCCGCCCTCGCAACGATATTTCGATACATGCTGCTCTGAACGTCGAGCGTGTAGTCTCCGTTCCGTTCCCGGGAAGCTTCCGTCGAAATCCCTTCGCGGTCTTGTCGATACGCCACGGTCTCATCTATCCTTCAAACACGACTTGGTTACTGTTCGTACATACTCGACTCGCTTGTCTCTGTCGATCATTTCGGATAGCGTTCAACACTTGGCCGTTGTGGACGTTGCATATGCGTGATCTGGCGTTACCTTCGCGTTAAGTGTTTCGTTCAGCTTGGTCGGTTCCGCAGAATACGGTTGACGGTATACTTCAACACGTCAGCTTTCCTCGAACGGAACCCTACGATTTCGTCTCGCACAGGCATTATTCTCAACAGCCTGGTGCTTGTCACAGACGAACACTACACAAACATCACGAACCATGACACCGTCACCCGCAACCAGTCAGGCTCTCGAGCCTCGTCACCCCAAACCCTCACAAACAGTGTCTGTGAATATCTCCGAAGGCCAGAACAATCGATCTCGTCGGTTCCAGCTCGAGGTGAGTGAGTGCGTCGAGACCAAGACTGTCACGACTACTACTCGTCTCACCCGCAAGTTCCCCCACGTCTTCGTTCGGGATCCTGTACCCCTCGAAAACCTCGATACAAAAGAGTACCCTCTGGCCATGAAGCCTACGCCGCCAGAACTAATCCAGTTCTCCTATAATATGCCTGGTGCCCTTGAGACAGACGAGGAAGGCGAGGAGCCAACAGATGCGCAGGTAAGCTTTCACTGCTGACACATACATGCTGCCACGCAACGCGGCCATGTTGGCCAAAAATTAAACTGACATTTTTGCAGATGACATATAGTAATGGCCGTGCTACTCCCGGCCGTGTTGGTTCCGAATCTCCTCATGAATCCAATACCCTCGTCCGAGTACCCAAGCATCGATCACAATCCCCTTCAGAAGGTTATCCCCGACGCTCCCGAGCTTCAAGAACCAGTCCTACAGACTCTCCCGAATCATCAGCACCCACATCCAACAACCCTCGACGAGCCCCTCGATCAAATCAATTTAATGCCGTTTCAGACAAACTCCGTCGTTCCATTGCTCATGGCTCAAATCGACGAGAAGGGGAGAGGCCGTCTCGAGCGGCTACTGGCTTCCTCGCTACCCCTGATACTTCAGAAGCTGTTGTTTCTACTGATCGACCATCTCGCCGACGTTCGTCACACCCTGATCGACAACACTCTCCCGAAGCATCATCCTCTACTGTCAGCCCTCACTACGAAGCCACAAGCCCTGTTGAGAGTGATTCCCACACCGTCTTCAGCAGTAATGTGGCTACTCCACCAATTACCGACACCGACGCAGAACCATTTACGGATATCGACGGGTCCCTACAACAGCCCACTCGTCCATTTAACCCCAGACCCAGTATAGATGTCGTTGCCGCTCAGGATGCTAGTCTTCCTAGTCCCAGACTGTCGCCTACTTTAGCAGCTGCTCAGTTACACACCACCGATGCCGAAGATGAAGCCAGCTTTCAGACATCAAACACTGATCCCTCTCGTTGGGTTGATGAATCACAGCTAACAGAAGATGACCCCTCGACTGCACTTGTACCTGCTGGCCGCTCTGATGACGACTTCGCTCTTACTCGTCCCGACGGATCTCCTCATGTCGTCGACACGCAAACACTCTTGGAGGCATTCGACTCGATGAAGACCGAAATGAAGACATTCATGATGTATCAGTTCCTTCGCCGATGCCCTCGACCTACCCTTCGAGTTGTCGCCAACGCTGTCAACCCTGCTCTCAAGTGCGACTTCCTTCGTCAGCTCCCTCTCGAACTTGGATACTCTGTTCTGTCACATCTCGACCACAAGGATCTCTGCTGTGCTGCACAGGTCTCCAAGCACTGGCGCAATCTTGTTGACCGCAACGAGACTGGTTGGAAGGCTTTGTTCGACCGTGATGGTTACAGGCTCCCTCCTGGTGAACTTCAAAAGGCAATTCTCCAGGGCTGGGGTTGGCAAGATCCCGTTGGAGCTTCTGGTTACGAAAAGGACCTTAGCATGCGAAACCGTTTGACCTCAACCGAGCACGAGCTCACCCGAACCCTTCGACAAGAGACAGCCTCGAAATCTCGAGCTTCCAAGCGAAAGCGAGCTCTTAACACATACTCGGCTGCCGAGCGATCGAAGCGACGTGCTAGTGCCCAGGAGGCCGTGTCTCGCGAGGAGAGCAAATCGCAGCCCGAAGTCAGACAACACCCATCTGAAGGACCACTGTCTGCTGCTAACGCCGCTGCCACCGCGGTACCTGATCCTCAGCTTGGATTGCCTAGTCTTCGCGAGCTTCACCTCTACAAATCACTCTACCGTCGTCACCACATGATACGCAAGAGCTGGACCAGCGGTGAGGTAAAACCCGGTCATGTTGCCTTTGCAGCTCATCCTCGACATGTGATTACTTGTCTCCAGTTTGACGAGGACAAGATCATTACTGGCAGCGACGATACCCTTATTCACATCTACGACACAAAGACGGGTAAGCTCCGCAAGAAGCTCGAGGGTCATGAGGGTGGTGTCTGGGCTCTGCAGTACGAGGGCAACATGCTTGTCTCCGGCTCGACTGACAGGTCCGTCCGCGTCTGGGACATTGAGCGTGGCCTCTGCCAGCAGGTCTTTTATGGACACACTAGTACTGTCCGTTGTCTACAAATCTTGATGCCTACCGAGACCGGCAGAGACTCCAGCGGACAGGCTATTATGCAGCCTGAGAAGCCCCTCATCATTACTGGATCTAGAGATAGTCAGCTCCGAGTTTGGCGACTTCCCGAGGTTGGCTCCCGCCGTTATATCCAGACCGGCCCTCCCGCCCATGAGTCTGACTGCCCTTACTTCATTAGAGTCCTGGCTGGGCACACTCACTCGGTTCGCGCTATCTCAGCCCACGGCGACACTCTGGTCAGTGGATCCTACGATAGCACTGTCCGTGTTTGGCGCATCAGCACTGGTGAAGCACTTCATGTCCTCCACGGTCATTTGCAGAAGGTATACTCTGTCGTCCTGGACCACAAGCGCAACCGTTGCATCTCAGGCTCAATGGACTCGCTGGTCAAGATTTGGGACCTCACAACTGGCGCATGTTTGTACACTCTCGAAGGACATAGCCTACTTGTCGGTCTGTTGGACCTTCGCGACGAGATACTGGTCTCTGCCGCTGCTGATTCGACTCTGCGAATCTGGGATCCCGAAAATGGCAAATGCCGCAATGTCCTCATGGCTCATACTGGAGCTATTACGTGTTTTCAGCATGACGGCCGCAAGGTCATTAGTGGTAGTGAGAAGACAGTGAAAATGTGGGATGTCAAAACCGGCGAATGCGTTCAAGACCTGTTGAGCGACCTCAGTGGTGTTTGGCAAGTCAAGTTTGATGAACGACGATGTGTGGCTGCAGTTCAACGAGACCAGCTCACCTATGTCGAGGTATGTTGATGAATTGAATGCGATCAAGAACGATTACTAATATGATGCAGATTCTTGACTTTGGAGCTGTCCGAGATGGCAAGCCCCCAGAGGAACTGGGCAAGCGCATTCTCCTCAACGAACCCGAGGTCCGGGCCATGATTGAGGAAGAACCGTAATACACATTACGAAACGTATGAAATATCAGCGATATGATTTTACATGCGACTTGTTGGTCTTTGACCGACGACTAATGAGGCGTTGAGGCGTCGCACATTTTACGTATAAACAACATATATAAGTTACGATGGCAACCAGCATGAACAGGGGCGGGTAAGGCGTTTGTTTTACTTTTTCATTTTTGGGGGAATGGGAAAGCATATACCTATTGTTTTTTATTTTCAGAAATGTCATCAAGATCGGACGCAGACAGATGGTCGAGCTGAGAGGATGAACAAAAGTCTTCGTTTAAGGGCTAGCATTGCAACTAGGAGTGAATGAATTTGTTACTCATGATTGAGTCTGTGAAGTTTGAATGAGTGTCGCATGAAGATCGTCATTCTGGGTGAATTCAGACCGATTTCTGGGCTATCAATCTGAAGCTGGTGATGCATGGTGATTGTAATGGTGACTTTGGGGTGTATGCTTCCGTACAACGGCGGAATTCCGCTCTGGGACGGACCTGATGCAACAGGTCCCAATCCTTTGAGGCAAAGCCATGGAGATCCAGCTCGCAGTGGAGGTTTGTTGTAAGCGATTGGTGAGTCACTACGGCTTGGCAAGAGGCCAACTGGCAATGCAGAACAAGTCATGATATCCGCAGATACATTGGAGATAGCAAGATGGTTGCTGTTTGTGCTATGGGGAGTACGGTTGAGCTTGTATATGCTTATTGTTTGGTCTTGGAGCGTTTTGTCCGATTGTACCGAGCTGAGGACAGGGGTGGGTTACATTAAAGGTGTACAGTTGGACAATCTGTTTTTGAGATGCTGCTGAGCAATCGTGACCCAGAAGTTTGGAAGATATAAACAAGAGAAATGTGGAACCGAATCGATGCGGTGACAGCTTCATTGTTTTTGACGTGGCTTAATATGTGGTTGGAATGGAGTAGATGTGATTGTTCATGTAAGATCTTCCAAGAGTGGTCAGACCATTGACCGATGCGTTGGATATGCGGCTTATACCCACCCGGCCTTCCTACGCGGGGAGTTGCAGATAAGTATTTAGGCAAACAAGGCCCCTCTTGAACTGCGCCTTTGTTCTTTGACTGACAGGCATTCGGCCTGAATTACTGAGCTGTGCAGTTAGTTGACTCACCGTGCTATCATGGCGTGGCTCAAAGACTTCGTGGATAAGGCGACGGAGGAGTATAAGAAAGAGATGCAGTCGGAAAGAGAAAGACAGCGACAGTTTACGGAGTATCAGCAAGAGAGGGAACAGCAGAAGCAGAGAGGGTTTGGATATTCGCAGGGTTCACCTTCGGGGTGGCAGCAGGGCCAGTATGGGCAGCAATCAGCTCAATATGGACAACCTCAAAGTCCACAATATCCACCCCCAACATCGCCATATCAAACAAATCCACCAGCACCACAATCACCATATCAATCACAACCACCATATCAAACTCAAGCACAATCACCGCAATACCAAACGCCAAATGAAGCATCCACACCCCCCATGGATCGCAGAACACAATACTACGCCGATTTAGCAAAATTTCAGGCCCAGGCCGAACAAGCGAAAGTGGACGCAGCAAGGGAACAAGCTCGTCTACAAGCTGAATTCCAAGCACAGCAAGCTCAAGCAAGAGCACAGGCAGAACAACTACAAGCGCAATGGCTCGAAACAGAACGGCTAGCAGCGCAGTACAAAGCCGAATACGAGGCACAAATGCGAAAAGCGGAGGAGGAAATGGCAAAGATGAAGATTGATGAAGAGAAACAGAGGGCTGAGTTTGAGAGGTTGAGGGCGGAGGAGGCAAGGGGTTTGAAGATGGGGGAGGAGGAGCTTATTCGGGAGCAGCAGAGGCTGTTTGATGAGATACAGCGGGCGAGGAATACACCGAGAGAGGAAGAGGAAGTGAGACCGCCTTTACCGCCGAGAGTCAGTACAGAAGATAGGCCTGCTTTGCCGAGGAGGCCTGTTAGTACCGCAAGTGCAGGTTCTGGATTGACGTCGAATTATGAGTCTTCTCGTGAGAGGAGGACGTCCTATCTTTCGGCTGAGATTCCTCCAGAGACTTCGAATTATGAGTCTTCCAGGGAGAGGAGGACATCGTATCTCTCGACTGAGGTCCCTGGAAAACATGTACCGCCTCCGCCGCCGCCTCCTCCGCCTGGACCTCCTCCTATGAACGTTAGTGGTGGAGGTTACAGACAAAGACAGTCGCCAGGGCAAGCTGCTCAGCAGCAAGTGCCGCATTCTCCGCCTCCTCCACAGACGCCGGGACAAGAAGATTCAAGGCGACGTCCATATGCCTTTTCGAGTCCTACGGCTTCTTATCAGGCACCACCTCGTACGCCTACTCAGACATCACCCCAGCCGCAACCACCACCACCACA
>QGEC01000338.1:0-33242 GCA_004367155.1 Fusarium clavum
CTCTCTGATAGTCATATCTCCGAAAGATACGCGTCTTTAGCTCTGGTTGTCGTTTGACGAAGTTATGAGCCCAACGCTTGCCAACAGGTGACGCGTCGCGGTCAGCAAGCAGAGAATTGGCCATTTCTTCCACAAAACGCAGTCGCGAGGGAAATCCTCGCGAATCTAGGTCAAGGATAAATTGTACTATTATCTTCTCTTCCAGATCAGATAATCTCCGTGAATTTGGAATGGAATCGCTTCGCGATTGAATGCCATTTTGACGGCGACGTAATCTATGTTCAGAGATCTTATATATCTTTGCAGCGCGTTGGGTGCTTAATTCTGGATTATTTTGAAGGGCTTGAAGTGCAAGAAGGGTTTTGGCCTCAATTGAAGGTTGTGACATGATTTGTGGTTAGAAACTAATTGATCAGGTAAAAGTAATAATGTAGGAGGGAAAAGTGCGACGCTCGCTTGACTGCGACGCTCGCTTATCATGCACGTTATATTTAAGTAAAGATATTTTATTAATAGCTATTAAGCTAAGTATACTAACTAATACTAAGTAAATATATATATATCTATAAGGGCTTACAGTTATAAGTAAAGCTTATACTATAAGTTCTAGCTTACTTTATAAGTTATATTATAAGCTATAAGTTAAAGAGTCTAGTAGCTTACAATCTAACTTAGCTAGTGTAGGTAGTTAATGCTATAATTAGTAAGAAAGTTATAGGGTCTATATTAGCCTCTGTTAAGTTGTAATACTATAGAGATTTTAGCTTCTTTTAGGCTTCTTATTAAGTACTTTAGTAATATTAGCTATATTAGCTACTTTAGCCTTTAAATCTTTAATTTTACTTCCAGCTACCTTTAAGTTAAATTTAGCTACCTTAAGAAGTTTATTATATTATTTATTAAGCTCTTAGATCGTTTATTAAAACTTAGTAACCTTATCTTTATAGCTACTTAGGTAAGTGTAGGCAAGAAATTGCAAGTGCCTCTTTTATAAATAAAATAGAAGTTAATCTTTTAGAAGTTTAGGTATATTTCGCTTTGCCTTGCTTCTCCTCTCCTCTTATCTATTATCTTCTCCCAAGATGATAACCTTCGTTCATCCGGTAAGGCTAACCTAAAGCTTTAAGTGTTGGTTAATCTTTCTGCATTCAAACTAACAACAACTTGCAGATAGAAGGCCTCATTATTGATATCGCTTACCCTAAATCATTGGCTGCACAAATCAGAGAGCCTGTCAATCGTTTTGCTCTCACAGCGCCAGATTGTTGTGAGAATTCAATGATTTGATCGATTTGATTAGGGTGATTGATTGACTTAACATATGATGAGCGTCGCCTACAGGTATCTCAAATATCTCAGTGAATTCCGATATAGCCAACTCCCACCAGCTAAGTCTACTCAAAAGTGCGCTGCTACATAGCGGGCGTGTCGTTCTCTTAACCCTCAGACTCCTCCAGCGTCAATTCACTTCAATAGTCATTGGTCCTGCAAAGCCAGTACCACCCAGCTACTAGGAGACACGTAATAGTAAGACCCCCCACCAGCCAATTCGTTCCATCGGCGTCAGTATCTGCCCCATTATAAGGCGACCGCGCCGTTGAAAACCCATTTGGCAGTGACATGGCGTCGCCGGATCTCGCCGGCACAGATTGGCGACCTTGGTACATTCCATATGGATAATTATTGGCCTGAGAAACACCTCTGCTGGCAGTGGTCGTAGTAGGGACCTGCGGATGGGTTGCCACTCTCAAGTCTTGGGCGAATGTTCCATACGATGCCGGAAGAAGGCGAGATGTCCCACTAAAGCTCGTACCATGTCCAAGTTGTCGAGGGAGACCTCCCTCAGAGTGGCGGGCGAAGGCTGGAACAGGAAGTTCGTTATAAGCCGACTGGGCTACCCGCTCGAATATGCCGTGACCTTGAAGTCTGATGGAAAGTTCGGTAACGTTCTGCTTCCACAATTCTGAGACAAGTAATCGGACTGACTCTTTCTCCAAGTGAAGATCGCCGTCGCGCCAGCATGGACGAAGGGCTATGAACGGGATTTCGTAAATGTTCTTGGTATTAACATAAGACTGCTTCTTCATAGTCTTTCCATGTGCAGCAATGAGAATGCGCCTTGTATCTGGGTGAGTGGCCGGGTGTATCGGGAGGTAGAACTGTCGTCGGACGGGATCATGATGGCGTCTTTCGATCGGTGTATTGTCGAAACTTGTCACCTAGCGGCATCCATCAGTGATTTTGTGCACCTAGGCCCGATAAGGCGCATGAACGAGGGAAACTGACAACAAAGATTGCCACTTTTCCTCGGTAAATTTCCTTTGAAAGAATAACGACTGGGTGGTTGAAAATACCGTTCTCAATGGATAGGGTTTCTGTAATGCTCGCCTCTATCTCCGCCTTTTTGGGCAGCATCATGATGCAGCCCTCTAGCCGTGGGCACTCCTGGGGCTGGGAAATGTGAAACATGGCAAAGTGAGAAATTTAGTTCAGAAGCGAAATAGTAGCATCGCCTCAGTTTTGCGACATCACAGCATCGACTAGATAAACTCTTGTCTAGTCTGATATAACAATCAATTACTATTGTTAACCCGGCAAGATGGTGGCAGGCTGACGAAGTTGACATGCAGAGAGGGCTTGCTACTGTCAGTAGTTAATTTAGCCTAACGCAACTTGTTGGGCCAGCAGGATGGCTGGTGATGCGACCTGTAGCCACACCAGGTCAACCACCCAGCTTTGTCGTGTTGGAAGTGCTCTATGCAAGGTGAAGAGGTGAAGAGAGAGTCGGGAACTGGCTGTTGTGTAGGGTAACCTTTTGTCTTCACAGCCAATTGGCATATGACATCGGGCGGTTAGCTTTGTCTAGGTGTGAAGAGTGATCGATGGGACTCGCTTGTTCAAGATGGAGCGCAGGCATTTGCAGGGGTGGCCCTTCGCCTCCCCGCTGAACAGCAAGGATCTAGGGTAACGCGCCTACGAATAGTGGGCTATGTTGAACACTCGTGCCGCTTAGACCAAGAACTGCGTGTCTCCTTGTACCGCCCAGCCTTCTGGACTAAGCGCCGGGATCACTTTAACCCACTCTAAATTTCCAAGGACACAGATTTCAAGGCTCGAGCTGCAGGTTTGAGGTGTTTAGATGTTATAACCCGTGAATTTCCTCCCAGTATTAGTAAGAGAAGGCAGTGATGTCCCTTCTCGTTTAACACAGACGCACATGTATAGCCAATGAATGCATTTTTATAAGGTATGATATGATCTCCTTGTCTGGAGAGAAGAGGAAAGAGACATTGAGTGGTGGCGCGGGAGCTGCTGATTTCGACCTATCAGTTCTCTACTCTTGAATGTTAGCATCTGGTCAGGCCATAGTCAATAGGTGCCAAGTGACACACGATTTCTAATCGGGCGTCCGACCTCCCTTAGTCCTACATGTCTGCTCGGCGCCTAATCGAAGACAGGGTTTGTAGTTTCCAAGGGTCACACGACGTATTTCAGGGATGATTGCACAGGCTGTGGCAGTCGCGGCCTGTTGCTTTGTTATGTGCGGGGGTCGAAAATATGCAGCCGCTTCCCTTTTCAGAGGCCATGCAGCCAACAATTGTATTCTAATGAGTCATAATCCTACTGCAATGGTCTTCAAAGAGGAGAAAAGAGATAACATGGACAACGCATCTCTTACACGCAAGAGATTGCGATGACACGGACTAAGGTTCGTTATATTTTACATCAATAACAGGGATTCTTTCTTTTGACATCTGGCGTTGGCCCTTGACCCCCCTCATCCGTTGTTTCTCCTTACACGTCATTATCTCCCAAACGAATACGCTTCCGTTCGTCCGATGAGGCTGACATGCAATGTTAATTTAATGCTGGTTGATCTCTTCGTACCTAGCCAATGGGCACCTACAGCTGAGAGCCTAATTCTATGAATTGATGGTTTCGATTCCTTAGTCATACTGGTACATACACTACCAGTCTAGTACACTTTCACCCTCTTAGACCTGGCATCGTGATTGCCTCGTAGCTGCTTCGGCTCAGCAATATCCATGTTCCAGCCAGCCACGAAACGCTGCTTCCCCACAATGCTCCAAGCAAGGCTCTGGTGGACATTGGCAAGGCCGGTGCGGCTGAAGCTCAGCTTTTACTGCTTCGCGTACTTCATATTGCGCCATTTTCTTTATGATTACTGACCGTCAAGAAAAATAAACTAACACGACCTGAGACCAGGTCTCACCACACTTATGAGATGAACACAACCGGACTTTCCCTCAACGAAGAACAGCGAGCTTCACCACTTGATCAAAGCCAACCCATACCAAACGACCTAGAACCGCGCTAGCAACGGTGAGGCTGAAAGACAGCATGACATATCACCAATCCACTTTGGCGTCAGGAGTGTTTGAGAGAGAAGCAATACAAGAAGAATCTGTCCGCTTCTGTTGTCTCTTGGAAAATTGTGGTAGTTTTGTTGCAGATTCATTCTGAGGAAATACTTCTGAACACCATGTCGCCGAAACATTTCAGTGGATGGCGAGCTGGCCTGGCTCGCTGCACAGCCGTGGCAGGTATCGTTACTGCCATTAACATCACGTTTCTCATCGTCGCTATCCCGAGGCTGGAAATTTCCAGCCCTGGTAGTCATGAAGGGGCCTTGTTTAGCGGCGATTGCAAGAGAGCAAAAAGATACAACATCTGGTTGCATCTTATTATTAATCTTTTAGCATCAGCGCTTTTAGCTGCCGGTAACTACACCCAACAAGTATTAACCGCGCCCACGAGAAACGAGATCGATATAGCGCATAGTCAGAGAAAGTGGCTTGACATTGGAGTCTTATCACTTCACAACTTAAGACATATATCGGGTAAAAGAGTCACAGCTTGGATCCTTCTAGCGCTTACCTCAGTTCCCATTCACTTATTGTATGTAGAATTCTCCAGCTCGCCAAGTACATGAGTTACTGACTGTCAATAAGTTACAATTCAACGATATCGTTTGAGACCGGCGTCAACCGCTATTCGATATACCCTGCTACATGGAATGATCTCAATGACCGTGATCATGTGTTTCCTGATGAACGGTACAAAGCTCTCAGGAATACCCTTGACGAGTTCGAAAGACTGGAAAACCATGAGTGCATAGCCGCCTACAGATCCGAGTTCATTTCAGACCGGTCCGATGTCATCCCAATCCTTGACCCATCGACTCCAGATCGTTTGAAGACCTATACCAGTGTGCCTGGTGGAGATCCAATGAACTACGGGATTGCCCCTAATCAATGGATATGTGGAAAGACTCCCTGGTCAGACTGTGATATCTCGTTGGTCAATGCCAAAACCTGGTCGATTTATGGTAGACAACCTGGTAAATATGATGATGAACCTCTGCGAGTTGAGTATTGCCTCAGCAAGAAAACACCGGAGCAGTGCAAACTAGTCCTAAGCATTCCACTGCTCGGCGTTGTCGTGGGTTGCAATCTACTCAAGCTTGTGGGGTTGGCACTAACGTGGCTGTGCCTTGAAAATCACCCACTTTTAACACTTGGAGGTTTGGCAACAGATTGAAAATGAAGTGGCGGAGTTGCTTACCATTGACCAGATGCCATACACTCATTTCTCGAGAATCCAGATTCAGCTACCGACGGTCTATCATTGTTATCTAAACTACCAGGTCAACCGCTTTCATGGGAAGCCAGGCCTAGGATGTGGGTTCCGACAAAGCATCGTTGGGCAGCATCTATTTCACGATCAAGATACACAGTAACTATAATCCTGTAAGACACAATTACCTTACGAAAGGAATCCTTCCGGCTAATGCAGTGCAGTTGCATGGTAACGATCGGGGTTGCCTCCTTTCTATTGATGTTGGGCATGGAACATATAAGCGAGAGGAATATTATTGAGCTCTGGAACAGAGGCTTTGGTCGGGTGAGCCTTGATACCCTGATCGACTTTCACCATTTTAGGATAAAGGGACTTGTCAGCATGGTACTTATTTCAAACCTGCCGCAGCTGATTTTATCTCTCCTATACACCGCCTTGAATGGTATGTGGACAGCTATGCTTGTTGGGGTAGAATGGAACAGCTATGGTTCCAGATATAAGAGCCTTCGTACCACATATCCAGTTGGACAACAGCGGAAAACCTACTGGTTATCCCTACCACTGGTAAGTACTATTCCATGTTAGTGCCGTGGCATATATAGACAGTATTACTGATAATAGGTTGTGATTCATGTTTGTAGAGGTATGGAGTGCCTCTTATAATGGGATCTGCAACAATGCATTGGTTTATCTCGCAGTCAATATTCTTCGTTAACCTCGCTCTCTACCAAGATGAGAAGCGATATTATCCACGAGAAGGGAACACCACTACTTGTGGTTACTCCCCGATTGCCATCATTTTTTCTATTGGGCTCGGCTGTCTGATATTGCTTATTACCGTTGCATGGAGTTTGAGGACAACGAAAGCGGCCATTCCTCTTGGTGGTACATGCTCCGCTGTGGTGAGCGCCGCTTGTCACAGGCCCCAAGGTGATGAGTATGGGGCATCGGAGTTGGTAAAATGGGGAGTCGTGGCTAGAGAGGATGGACAGCAGCGTTGCTCCATTACTAGCTGGTCAGTAGAAGCGCCGGAGTGTAGGAAATGGTACCAATGAGTATTGAGTAGGAGAGAGATAGTTAAAGTCGCTTAATAGCAGCAACGTAAAAGTTGTGCATTAACTTCTAGTGTTCTCAGATATCCTGGCCAATACTATATTGCAGCACTACTGCCTTGCGTACAGCTTGGCAGCTGCTGTGATATATGTGTCATTAGAGTTCAGTGGCTGATGTAACTTGCACACCTAACCTTACTGAGATTTGACCTACTGGAGGTCGCTATTAATGATACTTTGAAGAGAAAACTTATCCTAGCCTTGCTGTTTAGAGATACCCTTGCCGTTCATATTGCAGCACTACACTACTTTATTTTGAAGCGATAATACATAGAGAAAGGCCGTGATAAAAGAGACCCCAAAACTCCCTCGTGAAAGGCGGTTATATTCTGCTAGTCGATGTAAATCTTCCAGCTAATACAGACCGCTGGAATGAATTTGGGATGAGAATTACAATGGGAATTATCGATGATATAAGAAAGCTCAAGTACACATTCCCATGTGCGAGTAATGCGCCCCCAGGCCGTCGATTGGAACGGGAAAGATAACTCGCTACAGTATGGATATATGGGTATAAACCGGAGTTGGACATTTCAGTAGTTATATATAACTAGGTTTAATTTCCCAATTGGATCCACATCCTAAGTTAACCTACAGGGCACTAAAAGCCGTGGACATTGCTGTCCTTAGTCCATCTTCTGAACGTCTTGCCATAGAAGTAGAATGCCGCACCCAAGCTGCACCATAGAACTGTTAGGCCCATGTTGGTCATGAAAACAGGGATGAATCTGAAGAAGCTGTAATCAACGGACTTTGAAAAGATATTACAGATCACTTACCCCGATCTAATAGTCCATGGCGTGACGAACTTACCCATACCATATCCCCAAAGACTCTTGTTGACAGTAATAGCAACGAAGAGTGACCCTGTGACTGGCTTATAACAATCCACTGCGTAGGTACTTGCGATACTAGGTAGAGCAGCGACCTGAATGCCAGCAGATGAGTAGCCGAGGACGGCAATGACTGGCCACGGCCAATGTTTTTCGTATCCGATTGAGGTAATTACATTACCGAAGATCATGACGATGATATAAGGAATCATTGCAGGGAGACGCATTTCCGGTTCTCGAATGCCGCCGTTTCGCGTTGTTGCCTTTGCCGACACCCAGTCATTGAAGGGGCCAGCTGTGACGAGTCCGATCAAAGCGCCGACAAGAATGAAGAAGTTGAGGAAGCCTGCACATGTTAGAACACGGGCACCCCTTGGTTGTGACATTTAAAAACTCACCGATGGATTGAGAGCTCATGTTGTATGGGGGAGCCGCAAATACTTGCGACTGAGTGAGGTTCAGAATTAGGAAGTTACTGCAACTCCAGCTGACCACGAAGGAAGCAAATAGTACAATTGGATACATAAAGAGTCTCCATGGGGTCCAAATATCGAGAAGGATGTTTTGGAGAGGTGCTTAGTTGGGTTGGAACAGTTGCCACTGTAACTTTGAAGGTGTTCCTTTACCCAAATGCGCGTCCGCGGCTAGTTCACCCTGACCTTGAGGTGTGCCGACAGTCCTCTCAGCATCGGTATGTGAATGCGACGGCTTGTCTCGAGTTGAATCAACAATCTCATTGATGTCACGGTCAGCTTGGATCGAATCGGTGCGCGTCCACTTCGTCTCAGGAAAGCCGAAAATTCCAAGCACGATTGATAGTGCGGTAACAGCAACGTTGAGCCACCAGAAGTTCTTCCATCCAGTGCGGTCTGCCATGGGACCAGCGATGATTGGTGCGATCATCAATGAACCCATGTCGACAACCCAGTATAGCGCGTTCCATGTTCCCCGATCGTGGAGGAAGAAAATATCGGCGATGACTGCGGGTTGGAGAATCTCTGAGGGTCCGGCTCCTATCCCATTGAGGCTGGACATGTTAGTCAAGGAAGTGGAAACTTTGTCAAGGTCAGTTTACACACAGGCTCCCATGAAGATGCTGTAGGTGGATGCTTTGGAGCGAATGATGTGGCATGCGAGGCAGATCACCTGCGAAGCGAGGTATACTGGCCGACGACCGAAGGATGTAGAGATAGGTGCCCTCCGACAGTCAGTCTTAGTACCCACTCCGTAATACTCGATACTAACCAGAAAAAGTTGCTGAATCCCAGAATCAGGATAGTAACGCCCGTAAACTGAATGACATCCTCAAGCGTACTATCGTAAGCACGAATCAAATCAGGAAACATCGGCGCAAGAGCAAGCGGTGCAAAGCCCTGCGTAAACGTCATGGTTGAAACGCAAAAGATGGCAGAAAACTTCCAAAAAGGCGACCAGTTGAGGGGATCGTGAGGATCCTGAGACGGTTGGGGAACGAGGACTTGATCGGATTCTTTGGCTCGCACGTAGTGTTCTTTGCCAATATCTGTCATGATCTCCGTTCCAGGGAGGATTTCGATGTGAAGTTCATCCTGGATGGTTTCACGAGCCTGTTGAGGTTAGGGGAGGTGTTTTGGACTGAAGATGCTGCTGACCTCTTGAGTAGGCATTCTTGCAGTGTTGAAAAGGTAAGTCTTGTGCGGTTGCGTGAATCTCAATATTCTGAAGCACCAGTATCTTCGCAACGCCATCCCCATCTATTTATCTCAAGTCATTTCATGGTCCTTATCCATCATCACCGCTTCAATAATTCTATTTCCAATGTCCCCAAAAACCTCGGATGACTTATTTGAGTTAGCTCACTCCTTTATCTTCAACAAGGTATCACATTCAGCGCCCGCAGTCTCGGTAGAGCCATCGGCAAGTAAAAGGCAAGGATTAGTGAGGAGGATCTTCTGGTAATCTAGTTACCATCGGCGGGATGGGCCCGAATGATATGGTTTGCGGGGGAGTTGGCGGGGTATTAGAGTTTGCGGAGTAGTTAGCGTCGGTAGTTAGTTGGTCAAGTGAGGGCATGCCAGGCCTTTTGGGGCATGTTGAGTCTAAGCGAGCTTTGCTATTGAGTTCCCATTTCATATTCTTCATTTCTCTAGGCAATAGTTCACTGTCCAGTTCTCATATGAGTTCAATTTTTATTATCAATAGTAAGTGCACAAGTTCAAGTTGCTAGGAGTCTTGACAACTATTCATCTCTCTGTTCTGCGGCTGAGTTGCACGACACTGACATGCCAACTGTGCGATATAAAGGCGCTGTCCATTTCTAGAATAGTCCTCAAGGTTGCATCTTCACATCGGCCATCCCACATCCTAAGACCTTCGTGTATCTCGGATAGCCTCCATAAGCAATGCGTAAGCAGCGTCGTTAAGGTCACACGTCTCCTTTCCAGGTGCGCAACTACTTGTATCGTAACTGTGAATCAGAAACTGATTGACAGAAACCGATGACATAACATACGAACGTTGCATTCAACGTATTACATTTGTGCTCTTCGCTTCTGTCTCGGTCCCTCGCCCAGCAAATACTTCTCTACTGGCACCGCCTTACATTTGTCACGACGTGAATGGTAGGCCGCGAGGAAGCCTCCGTCACCGCTCTGGTTCTGGGTCCGGAAAGAATCTATGGCGATTGTGCACGAAATACCAATTTGTCAGGCCGTATATTATGGCCGCCGTAACTCGTCTATCTCCCCGTCCCAGGTCTCTTTGGTTCGAATGGGACAAGACCATTCTTTAACTTCCATGACGGATTTCATGAAACCCAGCATACTTAACCTCCATTCCGACAGCACATGATACTATCTTCTGCTGGACGAGACTCATGCGTTCTGGTTATGGCTACATAGAAGTCGAAGGCAGAACTCCTGTTTGGGAATGGGTTTCTTTAGTAAGCGCCATGGTCATACTGGGTTAGCACTGCTATCATTGAGCTGCCTGGCGTTTACCTTATTAAACTCTCGAAATATACTACAACTCCTTAGCTTAGACCGAAGCGATTGAGAAGAGGACCATATGTCAGAAAGATATGTTTGTATAAAAAACGAGGATGACTAATCGATTCTGGAGCATTTTGATCCTATTAGCCTGAAATTCAATAAACAGAAGTCTTATCACATGTCAATCAACACGCTTTACCGAATGGCGTTGCTTTAGGAGGGCCCCCAATTTGTGTGTGCCGCAGGGTATCATACCTATTACTGGGGGTCGGTTTTAACAGACTAATAAATAGAGCTGGGATTTACTGCTTCGCTGTCTATTACTTGCCACATGCAGTAAAACATTGCGCTTCCCCGCTCCTGGGACAGGCATCCCATGGAGCCAAGATATAAATAACGATCCACCATTAGCTACAGCCATCTTAGCTCGAACGTTTTCGGATAAAAGGATTAATAACCATACAATAATAACCAGTAAGAAGTGTGCCGGAGATTACTGGTTTTGATATTAGGCTATCATTTCATTTAAAGAGTGCACCATTCTATAAGAATGCTGGCTGCCCCTCACTATTTATTAATCAAAGAAAACACATAACATAGAATTCCGACAATGCCGGGACCAGACAAGACTTTTGCGCCTCTCAAGGCAACCGAATACTTCTCGCCTTACCATCGCTCAGGCGCTCCGAAATCTTCGCAAATCCCCGACCAAGATGATCCTTACGCCGATCTTCGCGCAAAAGCGTTAACAATTCTTGAGGCACAGGGATTTGAAGCCAAGACCATGGTAGAACGCGGTGTAACATGGGCAGAAGATCAAGACCCGTTCGGCCATGTCGCGCACTCACAATACCTGCATTTCTTTGGTATTTGCTGGCAGCGCGTCATGGAAAGCTATGACGAGTTCCTGTCTAAGCAAGAATACGAGGATATGATCAAGGGCAAGACTGTCATCCCCGTTGTGCACAAGTACGAGATATTGTTGAAGAGACAAGTGCGATATCCAGATTCAGTAAGTCAACCCAAATGAAATTAGTGGTGGGATCTCATTTTTAAATAGCTCATTGTGGCCAATCGTGAAGAGAAGTTCACACCAAACCATAATATCGGTACGACAGTTCTGTTTTCTTTACAGCAACAGGCAGTAGTGGCTCAGGTTACAGGATCAATTACATACATCAATGCGAAAACTGGCCGACCAATTGATATCAGGACTGTCAGCGATGGATGGGCCAAGTTGTATGATGGATTTACCCGCAAGGTTGAAACGGCAACGTCACTTCTACGGAAGTGGGAAGAGGAGCATCCACCCAAGACTCAAACGAAACTGTAGATAAGGTTTTTCTCCCTGCATAGCAGTGTTGAGTTATGAGAATATTTTTAGTCTTTTATAAATTAGCGACAAAGTCACAGTCTGTGTGCTTAACTCCCTTAGCACTTGGTTGAAGCTTGTCTTAATAACCTCTCTATTTATTACTTAATTACCTCCCGTACTTATAAAATAAGGCTTAGGGGCGTACAATTAAATCTCCTTTAGTAGCTAATAGTAATAGATATGATGCCTTTACAGTCACAACATGGAATTTTAAAAGATATTTATTAAAAGGATATTAGATAGTTAACGATTATAGTGTAAGTAAGGGTTACGTGTGGAGGTAAAGCGGGGTTATATGTCGATGTTAGGTTGTAAGATAAGTCTTACCTTGCCTCAACTACTAACTTCTATCAAACCGTCGCTGCCCTCATGATGTTGTTCACTCCGATTATAGATTATCTTGCAGTGTCACTGTCAATCATAATGATATTAAAATGGCGTCTGATGGCTTTTGCGCAAAAACGGCAGTACTGGACACTTTGCCTTCGCTTCTCGCTGTACGAGAGCTATGTGGCAATTCCATGGACCGTACTGTCTTTGGTTGCCGTAACAAAAGCTGTCTTTCGTCTTAACCCACACGATATTTATGGAGATACTTCCTACTTTGCGCTTGTTGGCTTGCTTCTTGGAGCGACATACATCTTTGGCTTGGACTTCCTATATGAGTCATTGCGACGTCGTCGTTACTTGTCTCTTCGCTGGAAAGCTTGGACTGGCCCGAGCCGAACTGGTATCTCGCCAGATATGGTGCAGTTTGTTGGGACAAGAGACGACTGGAGAATACTTGCTAGAAGCGGCCTGAGAACAGACATTCACCCTGTTGACCGATTTTCCGGACTACGTTTTGGCCTCATTGTAGAAGATCCAACAGATCTTCTGAATGCCAAAGCCGCCGCGAATGACTCGTCTTCAAGAGCACAAATGCCTCAGAGCAGATTACAGAGTTGTGTCTACCAACCCAGTGCCAACGGGATAGCCATATCGCTCCTATGGGGCGAGAATCTTGGCTTCCAAAGACGCTGCAGCAGAGGCATAGTATCCGTTCCTCATCACCTATTGACATCATCCCCTATGCTCATATCTGGGTTACTTGGCGAGCCTGTCTGTCTTGCTTTTGGGATATTATCTCGGAACAAAGGCCTCGAGCCACGAAGTCTTATTTGCAATCTGAAAAGCGATAACTCACTTCGCCAATGGGAAGAAGCTGGTATATGGCCCCATCCTGCGAAGACGCTCAGGAGCTTTTATTACTCCGAGTTCGAAAAGGCGTTTTCACTACTGGGGGACTCATATATTACGGCTGCTACAGAACTTGCACTACTCATAGCCGACTTGGACTTTACACTCGTTGGGGAGTGGCTCGATAAGGAATTCGAGCATCAAGATGTTGAGTTCAACAATCTCGCTCATGCCTATGGTGCGGGCCCGGAAGACTTTGCACGCCTCTATAGAGGGCATTACGCAGCTATGCTTATCAGTCTCTGTCTCTCAGCTGGACACAGCGTCATTCGTCCAGAGCTTATTGTATTTGATGCTGTTTGCAAGCTCGATCGTGTACAGATCCCAAAATGGGCAACTACGGATGTTATGGAAACTCGACGGCAGGCAGAACTAGAGGCATATGGACCTTCAGTTCTCAAGTTGGCCAGTGCTGTCATATAGTCGCTTGATCAATAAATAACCATCAGTTGAAATGGAAATCGGAATGCAGCTGCGAGACGGGTAGCAGCCTCAACTTTGGCGAACCACATTTTGTCGTGCGCCTTTCAGCCACTGAGACCCATGGTGAGTCACAGCGTTACAACGCAGCATCATAGACTATTGTGGCTGCAATTTCACGAAATGAGATCCTGCATGTCGGCTTGTATATAAACGCTAGCTTGTTCACGAGGTACGCTTCTCAAACAGACTTATCTCCCCCTGCAGAGTGGGGGTAGTTGAAAACGCCACGGCCACGCAGCCAACGCATTCTTTCGACAAGGCAACTGGGTATCTCTGGGAGGAGGTGGGCGGAACGTAAAATCGCATAATTCAAAAGGGCGTGATATCTCAATGTAGGAGTCCTTTTTGTTACTTTTATCTTTCTGCGAGATCTCCAGTACCTCTAGTCTATGCGCTGGTTTTGGAGTGGTCTAGCGCTAAATGCAATTATTTCTCTTTCGTAACGAGTTTATCTAAGGTTCCAGCAATCGAATTGATCTTCTCCGATGGAAGCTTCACTTCTGGCCCTATTGACTCACGGGTTACTCTACTGGAGTCTTGTGTCCAGCGCACCTATTCACCTCCCAACCGACCTTGGAAGTCCTGCCCCATTCATCTTTGCGAGGGATAGCGATGTTTCAGTCTTTCAGCTAGGCGGTGCAGCGTCCACCGGCTTTTTATGGTCCTCGATCGGATTAGCCGTATTGACTGCTTTTCTGCAAGGATTAGTCACTTCTCTTACCTACATGGCCGAGTCCTCGAACTCATGGACGTTTCGCTTTAGAATAGCAAAGGTCGAACATTGGTGGTGGACTCTTGTTTCCTGCCTCCTGTTTGCATCCCTTTGCTCAAATGTAATTTCGTTTGTCTCCGGTAACAGCGATGAAACTGTGGCAATTCTCGTGCTCTCGACAACAACCCTACTTGCCATTGTTCAATACATGCTGCCCGCTTGGCGTAGCCGGAAATACCTCCACAACCGATTTTTTGCTTGGACAGGCCCAAGTCGAACCAGTGTCAATGCCAAACTTCAGTCTTTTTGTGGTGGAAAAGATGATTGGTACAAACTGGAAAAGGAGGCCAAAATAAGAGGCGCGAAGGGGGCTTCTTCAGACAGTTATGGCTGGCGACTTGTCCGCGCACGTGGTATCCAATTGGATCCCACCGATATCTTAAACTCCGGCGTCGTCAATCCACAAACTGTCTGTACGACTCAAAGTACTCAGTATGTCTATCATGATGGGTACATTGACTACGACGCAGTTTCTCTATTCTGGGGAGCGCACTCTGGTTTCCTGCCGAGAGTGTCACGTTCCATCTCGTCAGTGCCTGTTAATTTACTGAAATCTATACCGTTCACAAACGACGGGTTTTCAGGTGAAGGACTGTGTCTTGCAATGGGAATTTTGGGCCGTAATAAAGGGCTCAAACCAAAAGATCTCGTTTTCAACATGAACGGGGCTATGTCCACGCAGCTGGAAACCAATTCTACTTGGTATCCTCGACCCTCCAAAACACTTCGAAGCTACTATCGGAAATTACTGGAAGACATCTATGGTGGACTGGGGGATACATTTGTTTGCGTTGCCGTCGAACTCTCGCTGATTATGATGGATGCCTCGCCAACGGCTGTTGCAGCCTGGCTCACAGCAGGATGCGATCAACAAAACATAGGTGTAAACGAGGCTCTGAGGCGTCATGGTGCAACCTATGAGGAGCTGAGGGCGCACTATGAGTCCAGCTACGTATCCATGATAATCTCCATCAACAACATGAAGGATGGAAAGATCGGCCAATATAACCACGGAAAAGCAGAAGTAGTTCGCCCTGACATCATATGTCTTGGGCTCCTGCTGAGTGCTAGAGGTAAGCCCAAACCAGCCTGGTGGGACTTGGAAAGATTCCGGAGCTATAGACAGGGTGAGGAGGCGCATCTCGACTTCAAATGGAAGGACGCTGCCGCCAAGCTACTGGGACTCTCATCATTCCCTTCTAAAGGAATCGATTGGATATGACGTCTTATTCATGAACAAGAAGCGCGTATTGCCGGAAAGGAAATCGGGATCTGTCGCCCAAACCGGTATCAAAAGCGCCATAGGTGGGAGACCATGCATCTACGCGACGAGGTTAGCTGAGCCCCATTGAGGGGAGGGTTTTGAGTTTTTGGAGCTGGCAAACGGTTTGAAGATGTTGGATGGGAAAATTGGCTATTTTTGACGTGGAAAGAAAGATGATACATCACAAGTGATCTTGAGAGCAATGAGGCAAGTCCATTATGGGACTACTGGGTAATATCTAATAGTTGTCAAGGTGGATAAATCTATGAAAACTTTCAAGATGTCTGGTAATCCTGGAAGGTTTAGCAAACAGCAGGGTACGTCAATGCTTGTCTTTTCCACCAGTTGAGTCAGACGTCCCGACAATCACTGGAGTATGTCAATGCTGTGGGATGTCTCCCAGTCTCCTCCAGCTCTTTCCACCAGGCAAGCTGCTGGAACCTGGCATACCAACTCCTCAATAACTCGAGTCTTTCATCTTCCAACATTTCCAGTGAATAGCTCAGTTCCATATACCGTACTCCTCCTGCAAGAGCTACATCAGCCAATCCAGGGTGATCCAGTCCTTGCGTAAGCCATCCTCCTGTCGCGAGGCTTTCAGCTGCCCACTCTTGTGTCTTGAGCAGAGAACGAACCATGCCGCTCTTTGAGTGCAGTGCTACTGCAAGGCTGCGGTCCTCATCCTTCAGTCCAGACCAGATAGTCGTTACCGATGCTGCATTCTTTATATAGAGATTGCAGTCGTTGAATGCCTGAAGAATTGTCGAATATATGTCACTTGTAAGTGCTCGTCCGAGCGGCGTGGGACTGATCATGGACGGGTTTTCTGGGTACATCTCCTCCAAAAATTCGCGAATGGAAGTGCTCTCATGGACCCAGCGTGGTGGTGTCTTGCCTGTCGTATCAACAATCCGCAGGCAAGGAGTGCTTTTGCCGACAGGCTTTGGATCTTCGGAATTGGTATCCTCTATCTTAGTGCCGTTGAAAGCAAGGACGTTGACTCGGAGTCTTGGGTCGTTGGTCTTGCCCTCGTACAGTTGGGCGGGGGAGTCAGCGAGGCCCTTGATCAGGAGATAGTAAACGACTTGTTTTGGAAAGAAACCCTCTAGCCAGAGGAAAAGTGTCAACTCGAAGTCCATGGTTGCGGATGTCGTGATAGCTGAAGGTCTTGTAAAGAATGATAGCAAATTACATGGAGATGAAGCGCATGGGCCACATTTATAGTTGTATTTGGATGCTGAAAGTCACCGGGACCAGGGGCTATGTCTCCGGAAGGATTGTCCTATCATACACCGAAAAGTCCCCGATCAAATCAGAACAGTCACTAGAATATCACATCATGGCATTGGATTTATTGCATTTTATAACTTACGTTTCGCCTACTGTGTCAGGCATAGCGGCCTTTTATGTGCGTAAGCCTCTATGTTGGTGACGGTTATAGTTTGGTTGCTGTGGGCTTGCAATGAGCCACCTTTGCTGTCTGCACAGGTCAAATTGAATATTAAGGTGCTAGCGAATCAATCATAACTCAATTCTTATATGACACTTATAGCATTTGGAGGAATGAATTAATAATACATTCATTTGTTAAATGACTTTTCCTTTCCCACAACTGTTCTGACCCTAGAGAGCCCGCCTATCTTATTTCCTTATCTTATCGAAGAAGCTTGCCGGAAAAGGGAAAAAAAGGCGGGTCTTCAAGAATGGGGTCCAAATTGTTCAATGATGATTACAGGTTTCATGAATCTTTTTCCAACTCGCCAATCCACATACCAAAAATGTCAAGGGACCTACAAAAGAGTTTGCTCGTTATTTTCCGTTCTCCTCGACAGAACAGTCAGCTTCTCACAACAAGACAACATGTTCGGTATTGCAATCAGGGTCGGACCACAAAGAAGAATGCTCCTCCCGTCCCGCCCTTAAAATCCTGTTTCCCAGACAAAAATCACAAGCCGGACACGCTTATCGGACAATCGGATATTTATTCTCGACTTATTGCTGAACGTTATTCCACTACGCTATTAAAAAGATTGGGCTTTCCTTTACTGACAGAAGTTGAACGTCTCAAAAAGGAAAAAGGGTTTGGAAAGACTTTCCCAAAGTAAGAATACAAACTTCTCAGAAATACGACATGTCTACCTTGTCCAAAGGATCTAAAACCTAAGACCAAGGCTATAGCTATTGATTGCGAAATGGCTTATGGACGAGATGGCACTGAGCAACCAGTGTTAATATGCATCGTTGATGTTATTTAAGGCAAGGTTCTGTTGAATTCTCTTGTAAAGCTACGACAACGGATATTCAAGTGGAATTCCTGCATCCACGGTATTGATTCGAGTACATTTACTGCGGAAACCGACTACTTAAACGGCTGGGCAGAAGCTTGAGATCGGCTGTTTGAGCTTATCGACAAAGATACGGTAATCGTTGGTTATGCCTTACGAAATGACTTAAGATGCTTGAGAGTAGCGCACGATAATATTCTTGATACTTTAGTATTGATAAGTCAAGCGGTCTTTGGCACGGAATCTCTAAAGCGAACTTGGAGTCTTAAGACGCTCTTTGCTGAGTTCCTTGGTATGCGGATCTAGACGAGGTCGGAGCATTCAGCTTTAGAGGATGCTATGGCTACTAGAGAACTTGTATTGTGGTGTATTTACAATCCTGACAAGATGCATAAATGGGCGTCTAAACAGAAAGGATTTCTCATGCAAGAAAGGGTTGATATTCTTGACCAGGTCGTAAGAGAGGACTTACAGGGACCAACTTTTATCGAAATGGAGTGTCCTAAGACCTGGAGCGAGTGGAGAGCTTGGCGTTGGGGACAGGTCTCTTTTGCTGGCATTTCTTGGTAACACATTGGAGGGCATTATGCTCGAAGTCATGATACAAAAAGGTTGTAAGGAAGGACTTTAGATGCCAAGTCGCATGTCAGCGATGTACTGTATACATAATCGCGAAAATTGGTATCCTGTTTCTCAGTGACTTAACTGTCCGTAGGGGGTGTGTTTAGTTCCAAGCATTTCGGACAAGTCAATGTCCAAACTTCGGCGACGACGAGAAGCTGCCCAAGTAGAGTCCCATTGGGATCGACGCGAGTAATTAAGCCTTAATTATAGTAATATGTGTTTTCGGTTTTGTGTGAAAGTCCGAAAGTCCACGCGATATCAAAAGTCGCCTGGTGGTCATGACTATCGCCCCACTATACCAGCAATCGACACTATCTAATTGGCTTCCTTGGTAACAGGACCTCCGGACATTCTAGGATCCGCCGGTTTCCGGAATACTGAGACATCAATATACAACGGATGTTTACAAAGATAAAAGACCGTCGGACTATATCAGTAAGTCAATTACCGATAGGCACCGGATGTCATCTTGGGCTACGTTACAGAGTCAGTAAAGAATATTTAAAGTTGACTTGTAGGAAAACATTAACTATATATAATTTAGTTTATTCCATCTTCTTGTTTGACAGTTTTGCTAAGGTCAACTGTCAAGCTTGAAGTAAGAAAGGAAAGTCTGCTATAGATATATCCTTACCACTCTTGGCGCATCCGTTTTCTCTCTCCCCGCCGATTCGCCATCATATATGTCTCAAACTTTTAATTTTAAGGTCATACAATGGAACTTTCGACCTCAACCTACCTTATCGGTGCTTCCGGGTTGCTCATTCTTATTGGCAGGCTTTTGGTGGTGAGTATACTCAGTGTCAAGTCTAGTTCTTCTAATCTAAGAGCTTTCAGAACTATTTCTCCAACACCAGTGTCACACTGCGGAAAGTGCCCGGACCATTTTACGCCCGTCTCACAAATCTGCCGCTCAAGATCGCAGTGATCACCGGTCGACGAACGTTCTTGGTTCATGACCTTCATCAGAAATACGGACCTGTCGTCCAGGTTTCACCAAGCGAAGTAAGCATAGTAGATGCCGAAGCCTGCAGGACAATTCATAAAGCAGGTTCAGGGTTTCCCAAATCCCCGTATTATGCGCGCTTCATTGATAAGCCAGTGCCGACACTTTTCGCGATGATGGGCTCCAAAGAACATAGCGAGAGAAGGAGAGTCTTTGCTCGGGCCTTCTCAAAGACAGAGATCCGTTCAACATGGGAAACAATGGTTAAGGAAACTATTGAACTTGCTTTGGACAAAATCGCTGGTGATCTTGAGAGCGGCAAGGCCGATATTATGAAATGGCTTTTGTTCATGGCAACAGATGTCAGCGGTCAGCTAATGTTTGGAGAGTCATTTCGCACCCTAGAGAATGGAGAGGTAAGTCTATCAAAGGATTATCCGGCACTATCTAACAATCTCCGAGATCAACAATTACATGAAAACTCTTCAGATGGCTGGTAAAGGTGGCATTATATCAGAGGAGCTCCCTCTCGTTGGGTTCTTGGGATATCATCTACCCATTCCCGCCATTCGAGATGTGTTTAGGGCCAACGCGAAGCAGACTAGTCTCGGCGAAGAAGCGATCGAGAATGGCATTCAGAACGGAACTAATAAGCGCAGCATCTTTACCCAGCTTGACGAAGGCTCTGGCACTCTAAACAGACTAGATCTGAGTGCAGAGGCGGGTAACTTTATCCTCGCTGGTACAGATACCACAGCCTTCACTCTCACGTGCCTACTGTGGGCTGTTTTACGCCACGATTCCATCCGAGTAGCCATTGAAGAAGAGGTGTCAGGGTTGCCAGACGACTTCAATGATGCAGACGTCGAAGCCCTGCCTCTGGTTGGTGCCACCATCAATGAAACTCTCAGGCTATATGGCCCTGCTGCGGGCAGTTTGCCAAGAATTGTGAAGCAGGGTGGTGCCGAGCTAGGAGGTTATTACATTCCTGAGGGCGTGACAGTGAGCACGCAGGCCTTTACTTTACATCGAAACGAAGATTTTTGGCCCGACGCCAACAGGTAAGTGGTTATATGCATATGAAGAACGTCGTTGCCAGCATCATCATTAATGCCCTGATAGATTCGATCCCTCTAGATGGCTTGGTAACTCTAACGAGAAAGCTGCAAAGATGGCGTTTGCGCCATTTGGAACAGGGCCCCGCGTTTGCATAGGAATTCATTTGGCCCAGATGGAGATGCGTTATACGATTGCCTTGTTCTTCAGACGGTTCAAGGGAGCAAGACTTGCCGATGAATGCCCCATGTCATTGGAGTTCGAAAACTACTTTCTGCTCAAGCCGAAGGGAAAGTTTAACATCGTACCAGCTTAGTCACTCTGATCTGGCTGGATGTCACCGAAATGATCGCGAACAGTACCAATTGAGATCGAGTAGTGTTGAATGATATGTACTGGATTGATTGAAGAAGGACAAGAAGTCTGACTAGCAGACATGACTATATACATAGAATAAGAGACATATGATCCGATGATCGTAGAATAACTGATGTTCAACAAGTAGGGCATGTACTTTTGCGAAGATGCCCGGAATTCCCTTTCAGTTACTGTAGAGTCGTCCCTTATTTGAGATGGGCATTGAAGTTGGTAACGGTGAACTTGGCATTGTCTCCACTGTTATCATTAATTAGTATGTATTTATCGAAAGGCATAACAAGGTAAACTTACGTGAAGGGCTCGGTACCGAACTGGAAGGCTATAGGGGATGAGTCAGTAACCTGATAAATAGTCGACTTGGATATACATACTGAGGAGGTACTGCTTATCAGCGGGGAAGTTCTGTGCCTTGGCGAGATAGTTCCAGAATTGCTTGATGTCGGCATTGAAGTTGTTAACTGGGGTAGGCGCGACAAAGCTGAAGACCTTCATGCTGCCATTCATGCCGACCCAAAGCTCCCAAGTGTGGCCCTCAATGGTAACGGTGGTCTGCTTGGATCCAATGGGCTGCACACCACCGATTCGAGCAAGCCTAGACGGGTTAGTAACTCCATGTAAAGTAGCAACCTCGAAATACTTACCAGACCATAAGCTCGTACTCGCCGCTGGAGGTCTCATGGTTGGGGTTTGAAGCAGTGAACAGATCGTATGCAACGTCAGCGCGGAGGTTGTCACCAGTGTACTTCCATTCAGCGGCGGACTGCATGTTGGTGATGGAGCTGATAGTCCTCTTATCATTTCCGATCACGAGGGCCGAGTTAGGATAAGACTTGACGCTGTCCTTGCCACCGTTCCAGGTCCAGTCGACGTCCCATCCAGCACCATTGGCGTTGGACCAGTTGACATGAGTACACTGGTTACCTGTTCCTGAGTTCTTGCCCCAGGCGTTGTTGTTGAGTGCGTAGCCATCGCTGGAAAGATATCCGTACTGCTCGCAGAGATCTTTGGCAAGGGCAAGGGGAGCAAGGGCTCCGGCCAAGAGAAGTGTGCTCTTCATATTCGATGGGTGTTAGAGGGAATTGGTAAATGTATGTTATGCTTTCAAAGAGGAAAATAGTTGCTCAGATGAGTTGTTGCCAAGATGTCTGTGATGGAATGAGGACATGTCTTTCTTTGCTTTTATATTTAGTTTTACAGTTACCTCCTATGTTCTTCACAGCACAAGTCCGTCCGTGTCCCATGTTAGTGGATCAATTTGGACCGAACGCAAATCACTATACCGCACTGGCCAATTATTGCTAGACTGTATTCCCAATCGGTCCGGTTGAAAGCTTCAGTTGAGGTTCGATGGGGACTACAGGGTACAAGGCAACGGCTTACCGGGCCTACGGGCCTAGTCCACCGTTTTGGATGAAACACGTCCGGCCAATGTACGGTGAAACGTCCCCAATCAGCTATAATTTCTCCGTGATCCCACATGAGGCTTCCCAGCAAGCACTACCGGTGGACCCCATCACTGTTTCCAGTGGGCGTAATTTTTCCGTAGATAGTCCTAGCAGTAGTTTAGTGCATTGGATATTCCACTGATACTTCCCTTTTTACGGAAAATTAATGACAGCTATTAATGCTACCGCAAGCTAGATCCTTCCGCTTGCCCTCATTTACCATTCGTAAGCAATGATGTCCTGTTGCAATTAACCGAGCAGGTTCCGTGAAACGGCCAAACTATGCCGTTTCGATTCATCTGTAGTGCGATCTGCTGTCCCTGGTCTTGTTTAGGAAGTTGCACCCACGCTTAGCTTGTCGCATCTTCATCCAGATGCGACGATCTTGGAGCTTCGAGGTGAAATCAGCCGGCACTTGTTAAACATGTTTACTATGATTTACTCCGGAGTAGGATGCACTTAATTGAGTGTGTGGTGAAAGTCCTAGCTAGTCATATTGCTCCAAATTGCTACAGTGCATTCTTTTTTACAGCTGTCTCCGGTGTGCTATACCTGGCCTTCGTGGTGACCTTTCTAAAGATGCCCTATCATAGATTGCAATATGCATTTTTGTTCAATGAAACCTTATTTAGTCGCTGAGTCTGCCCATTCTTACGCTCCTCGTGAGCTAGAGAATCCGATTTAATGCCTATCTAGATGTGGTTGATATCTGTTTGTAAACGCTTTTGGTTTGTATCGTTAATGTCTTCTTACCCTACAATCAACATTGTTCGAGCTAGCTAAGTAAGACTTGCTATGCTTGCTTCATCCACAGCATTGTGGATAAAAGCTGTGTGGACCTTAAACTGATCTATCCTACGCTTCAGCTCTTTCAGTTTTACGCTACTTTTATAAGAGCGCACGAGTTTCAATACCATCGCTGTACCCCATGACTGTATACCAACATGTCCCATACAAGGCAAGAAGAAACTGGTATTTTCCAATGTGTAAAAACCAATTTCTAGAGTATATTTAAGAACCATGGTCTTACCGCGTCCCTGGAGCAGGAATCTTGCGAATCTTCAAATCAGAATTGTCAAGCTTCTCGGGGGGCTTGTAATCGCCAATATCACGATCTCCCTTCTTGGTCGATTCATTGGCCTCAACACAATATCGTTCGCCATCATCCTTGCCCACTCGATCCTCTGAATTATCCGAGAGAACATCGAAGAGAGACCGCTTTTCCGCAATTCGGGGCAGGGGGTCTGACATATCCTTGCGTTCGCGCATGTACTCTCGCCATTCGGCTTTAGTTACAATGTCGAACATCTTGCGGTGTGTGACGGAGAAATGGGTGTTGGGAAAGCCCTGTCAAAGGTCATCCGGGCAAATTCATGGAGGCACAGAGACAATTTTCCATCGATAGGACTTTTTTCAGCGTCTCAAAAGGGCTAAGTTGATCAGCTTTGGGTTGACACTGAAAGGAACATAAACAAACCTCTGGCTTAAGAACCTGCTGAATCTTGATAATTGAAGCAAGGCTAAGATGACCGGATTAGTTCGTGTTTCATCTTTTCCGCAGCGAATTCTTTTCACGCCCTAACGGGTATGTGACTGAGAATAGCTGAGATCGTGCTAATTACTTGTAATAAAGGTATACCTATTTGTGTTTCTTAAACGTCAGCTTTTAAGTCATACAGGTCAAATCAAGACAATAATAAAGATGTACTAGGTAGGGCCCCTTAAGATGCAGGCGTACTTGTGCGTAAGATTCAAGGAAAAAATAAAAGAACACAGCTTGTATGAAGAGCTCTACATCAAGTTACATAGGATCAATTGGAAGGTGAGTATAATAGCTGTTAGTTCTATATGACATAACCTTATCTGCTTAATATTTGAGTAGGCATAAAGGTAGCTAGAGGAAAGGCACTTAAGCTAATTATAACTATAATGAGTTAGTTGTGCTAGTTTTGAAGAAGGGTTGGTCCGGTAGATTGTCGGGACTCTTGCGCGTCCACTATACTTTCGGCTACTGCCCCACTGTGGCAAATAGCAGAGACAACATTAACTCTAAAGTAGCAAGACTAGACATCATACTCTCACTGACACCTTCATCGTTCATGGCCAACAAAATGACTGGCGCAGAAAGAAAGAAGAAATTTTACGAGAGAAGCAGAACAGGTTGCGCAACTTGTAAGCAACGACGTGTGCGCTGTGATGAGGAGCGGCCCAAGTGGTGAGGCATTTCTTACTTAATCTGCTTACCTGTCTCCCGCAGGCCAAGACTAACCTTATCTGCAGTCGCAATTGCTCTCGCACACTCCATGTATGCGTTTACGAGTCGGCTAAGCCTCCCCTGCGTGAGAGAGCCACATTGAGACGTCCGGGTGAACAACCACCCTGGTCGTTTGATAAGCAACCCTCATCAGTAGCAGTGGCTGCCATTGAATCTCCAGCACCGAGTACCACTTCTCTTTCGACAAAAACACTGGGCTCGCTGCATAACTTTCCTATCGAAATGCCACTGGAGTCTAAAAATCTGCTCAACTATTGTACGTAGTAAACATCATCGAAGCTCACTCGCTATCGTCAACGTGCTTCTGACTTTCTCAAGTCGCCTCTCTTCCAAACCCAACATCACCAAGTCCCTCAAATACTAGGTACGTTATATGATACTATATATACTAGCAGTGCGAGTTTGAGTCTCATACGGCCATCAGTATTCAATCGGCGATCAACGACCCCTCCGGCCTTCGCAATATCCTTATAATCGCAGCATTCCAACATGCCTGGAAATATGGTGGCCTCGGCATTTTTGAACAGACCTTTCTATACCACAAATACCAAACAGTGGCCCTCGTCAATGCTCATCTCCGCCCTTCTCAGTTTGTCCCATTTTGCGCCGAACATATCAATACTCTTTGCTTTTCCGAGGTTCGTATGGTCTCATGATTTAACATATTCTATTTCGGTCTGACTTTGGACTTGCAGTTTGCTTTTGGAAATTTCAACGCTGCTGAAATTCATGTCAAGGGTATGCTGCTGTATCTGGAGACTCGATTTGTTGAGTCTGAAGACCAGCATCAGTCGACTACAGATGAGCTTTGTGATCGGTACTTTATTCTGTGAGTGAAAAAGAAAAGAGAAAAAAAGGGCTCGCGGCGGTTCTAACCTATTGCTTTCCAGCGCCTATAGTATGGCTCAAGGTGTAAAAGGTCGTGTCAACGAGTACCTCGCAGAAGCACGCCATAGCAGTCAATCGAGCCCAAGCACCCAAGAACTAGAACGACTTGTGCCCAAGTTGTACTCACATGAGGCCGGTGGACCTAGGCTATGCTTTGATACAATGATTCTCCTGCCCAGCTTTTTTAGTTCCTTCGGGTCATTCCAAAAGCTCAATCCAGTGGATGTCGGTTCTATACTTGATTGTATCAGAGAAATCACTTCTCTGTTTGATGTGCGAAAGTCCCCTGGGTCTGCTGATCAAGATGAGAAATCGCCTTATAAGCAATGGATTCAGGGTGCCCCCGTTCTAGGCGGTCCCTCCAGGCTCTTTGACGCCATCGTCAACGCTCATATCGCCTCAACCTTGCCAATGCCCGATGGGTCCCGGCCGGAATTCCAGTCTTCATGGATTGGTCTTATAGTTGTCTTGGGTATGTACCTAATCAGCGTTCTGGGTGTTTGGAATTCTGGACTGCCTGCAGAGGATCGATTGCTTCACTACATACTTCGGTCTAGTCATAGAGACCTATCGAAATGCTTTTCGCACTCAATGTCAAATAAATCCAAGGCCCAAGAGTTTTGGTTTTGGAAGCTGTTCGTGACGGCCCTTCATCTAGTTCATGCCAGAACGAATAGTTATTATGCATGGATGGACGACTTGGACTTGAAATTGCTAGGCTTTATCCGAAAGTGGGCCGATCTAACAAAGACTCGAACATGGGAGGATGCACGAGGGAAATTGATTGGGATAGCTTGGCCAGCGACCTTTGATAGAGAGTGTCTAGCAGAGGCATTGTGGAATAAGGCAATAGGGCTTTAATGATAGGGACGATGCAGAGGAAGTTTTTGTAGCTCAATAAGCATCTGAACAAGGTTGAGGACGATGAATTATGATCTAATCCTTTGTAGCAATGCTGTTCTTTTTGGAACAACAAACCTCCCTCTAACCTTAGTAGCTGCCACCTTCCATCAGCCGAAGTCCGACTGTGAATGGTTCCACAAGTTCTATTGGCTCCCGCATAGAAAGTGTCGGTTTTTGAGATGGCGTCGACAATTGTATCGGGGCTGGTTTGGAGGTGGATAATTGGAAGGTAGAGCGGAATAATCAAGACATACTTAAGAGGAAATCAAGTGAGAGTTATCAAAAATAGTTGCAGCCGCAAGAAATATCTGCATGGCGTTACGAAGTTTATATAGCGGCATCGGTATAGCTATAGAGGTTCTCATCCCCTTCGGTTTCGTTGTATTTGGGAGGTTTTCGCCGACTAGAGATGCACGGCCGACAACGGTGTCGCCGAGTATACGGTTGAAAGCAAGGCGAGTGGTGCATGGCGGACGGGAGCGACTCGGTCAAACCGGCAGCCTCCCTTAGACGGTCAGCGCGGTGACGAACAGCAGAACGAAAGGCGACTAAGCCCGCAAGCTGCCGAGGCGACAGGGAAACGGTGGCGGACGTTACGGTAACGTGTGGTCTCGAGAAGATGGTAGCAATTGGGCTCGATGAATGAGCGGAGGATGGCGCTGCGGTAAGAGACGGCCGAGATGACGCCCAATACTAACGTAGGGAGCGCAAGCGGCATTGTAATAATGCTGTCTACGATTGTAATGTCAAGAACACGTTGATAAAATGACATAAAAGATGTTCCATGGAATGTGACATACCCAGCCAGCCGGTCGAATGGCAGCTCATTCAATCTTCAATCTCCAAGTCATGTCCCTTCTTCAAGTCGAGGTCGATGTTCGCCGCGATGGTGAGGAACAGTACTGGAAGCGTGTTCGTGTGATCAAAAGTGTTGTTTTCTTGAGTACGCATTGCGGGCATCTTTATCACCAGATGCGTCACTAGCAGACCCCGAGTAGTACTGAAAGCGTGAATGTCGAAGCGCCGATTGATCATCGATCCTAAGCTTGACAATGAGTCAAGTGTCGAGGCAATGACAGTCGGGGCGAGCGACAGCATGGGCGCTGAGGATGAGGCAGCGGGTCGCTCATTCTGGGATCACCGGCGACGATTGAAGCGACAGGAAAGATGCTGTGGCGCACTTGAAGGGTATGGCGTGTTGGTGTTATACAGCGATGGTCAATGGCCATGTCATTCGACAAAAACACTTGCTCAAGCCCTCAAGTTCACGGCGCAGTAAATGTTTTCGGACCCAACAGCAATAGCTCATCCATTCGCCAATCGTTTCATTATCTCATCAACAACTGCACTCTTAATAACCCCCATCGCCTCCTCCCCCACCTGTCCGTCCTGCAAATACTTGACAACCCCATCAAGACATCTCATCTCCTCGCGCAGATCCACCAACGCAACATCGTACGTATCCTCAAAAGCCTCGGTCTTGGCCTCAACAGCTGCATGGCGACTCTCCAAGGCGTCGTATTGCTCTTGCAGCTTCGCCATGCTATCTACCAGCTCCTTGTTCTGTTGTCTCAGGGTCTCCATGCTGGTGACGAGTTCCGTGTTTTGCTGCCTCAGTGTTGAGTTCTCTGCTTCGACCTGGTGGTGGGATTCTTTCATGGCGCGGATTTCGGCCCACAAGAGGGTGATGTCGTCTTGTTTCGTGTCGGTGGAGGAGTCTTGTCGGGGACGTTTTCTGCTCGGCTCAATCGGGGGAGGTGGTGGTGGAGAGGATGCGGCTTCGTCGTATGTCGGGGGCGCTGGTTCGGAGGGGGTGATGACTTTGCCTCCAAGACCACCGTATAAACTCGTGATATCATATCGGGTGCTGCGGAAGGAGTCAAATCTGCCGTGACTGACTGCGTCGCTGACAATTTGCAGTTGGGGGGGTGCATCACGCGCTTCGATGCAGATGGAGAGGGTGGTAGCGTTGGAAAGATCACGTATGGCGTCGACGACTGCTCCAGAGAGTTTCCTCGCTGGACATAGTGGTTCGGGGACGCCAATTTGGGCGATGATGGAGGGTGGACTGTTCAAAGTAAAGTCGAGTGAAAGCACGGTGGACTGGAAGACTTCCCCGATTGCGTTGGGCACAGTCGGGTTCTTGACAAGTTGAAGAGAAATAATAGTTGATGCGCATATTCGTAAATAGACAATCGTAAGAGCCTCCAACCCCTTGAGCTTGACCGGCACACCGAGCTCAAAAAAAGCCGCCTCCCAATTGAACCTCGCACTGACGGTAATCGCACTCGTCTTCGGATCAGGTTTCATCAAATATCGGATCGCGTCCTCCTCTTTCCACTTGGCAACGGCCTTCGTCGTGTGATAAAGATCGATCGTTTCGGGTCTCGTTTCGTTGGAGCAAGTCGACGACATTGTCTACGGTTAGTACATCCACCAAAAAGACTTACCTGGCCCAGCTCCGTGTCCAGCAGAAGAACAGCTTCGACGACAGGCGAAGCCACCAAGCCTCCAGCGAGCTGCGAGACAAGGTGGAACCCTTCTACAGTCCCCGAGTGTTCCAGCAAAGGAGCGAAGCTCGTTCGATGGGTACAAGTCGGAATTTTATAACGGTCTGTAGCGCGAGTTACCGCCCCTTTTGGACACGAGTGGGATGGATCATGAAGACTGGCGAAGTCTGGGTAGGGCGATAAGAGAATGCTAGAAAAGAATAACGCAAGGAATAAAGAGGGAAGAATGACGCGATGCTGCTGAAGGGAGCGATGATGAAGGCATCGTGAAGATGCGACCGTGATGTTGTGGAGAAGAGGAGGAAATGGAATGGTTGGTGGGGACCGGTCTAGAGGGATACGATTGGCCCATGACAGCTGCAACTTCAAGAGGTGGGTCGCGACAAAAGAGCTGACCTTAAAGTCAAGGCATCATTTATGTGGGCCCGTCGCGGTCGTAGCGTCGTGGCTTGACACCTGTTCATTAGATCTTGTGGCGCTGTCGCTGACTCATCGCCACACGCTACTCTGTGCTGTACTGCCTTCAGCAATTGAGCTTGAAGTAGATTGTTGCAAAAAGTCCGATCAGTACGTTAATCCATAATGTACTATAGCAGCTACTACTGGCTTTTCAATTATATCTTAAGTTGATCGTCCAAAGGACAAGGCGCCCATTCACTCACTCAAAGAAGCTTATGTTCAGAACTGTGTTTTACTGCCCACTACAAATCATAGATCAACGCTGTTAACAACTTCCTATTCCAAGGACCCAGTGCGTGCATCCGTGCCTGGGGACAGTCCACAAAAGACTAAGGGGAAAAGCTCACGCTACTGACTGTTTGATATCTTGATTTTAATGGCCTTTATTTAACTAATATACTTACAAGTAAAGTCACTATTGTCAGTTTTTAGTTGGCTGCTCTAGGGTGAGTGATCAGCTTCTCTTAGACACTAATTTTACTTAGCTCCGGTTGTGAGCGAATGGGGATAAGACCGGAAATACCGGCTTCGGTCTAACTACTCCCCGCTGAGTCTTAGCGTTGTACAGTGTACGTAGCCACAAAAGCAGCAATTTACTACAACCCAGATCTTAGAAAACAAGGCTTTTGGAACTCATTTCTATACTCGATTCAGTGCAACATAACTGATCGTCACAGAACTGTATTCTAACATTTATTTATTACAGTATTATTAATCTAGACTGCATTCTTGAAGTTGCGTTAGACAGCAATCGCTGCCAAATACTACTTCTCTGTCGTGTTAAACAATCCGGATGGGAAAAACATCATCTCAAGTAGGTACCCTTGCAAGAAGCTTTATCTAGCATTGAGTATCACCCTCTGCGCATTGCTCCTCTGTAGCCTTCTTGAAGCGCTTAGAAACGTCCCCTACGCGTTCCTCCCACGGCGAAGCCTGAACATCCAAGATCTGTGTGGTGCCTTTTGTTGAGAGGTCAAAGTCCTTAAGGCTAAACCAGAACAGTTCAGGGCCAGATGCAGATTCATAGAAAATTGTCTGGCTCTTGAGGTCGGTGAAAATTCGCCAGTATGTAGGCCAGATGTCTGCCGCTCCAGGCTTTGCGGAAATCTCCCGAGGGATAGGAACGCTAACGGCTCTAACCATCCCTGCAGCATAGGAAATAGCTGTCGGTAGATCATCTGTTTGAGGAATCTCAGATAGGTAGTATGAAAGTCTGACGAAGCGATCTAGAGGACTTGAGGTCAGAAGGTTTATCAGGCGTTGCAAGGATTGCAACGTGGGGGTTTAGTTTGAGGCTTACCGGCAGGTCTTGATGTTCCTGGAAGAGCCGACTCAGCAATCGGTGCCCAATAGCTGTTAATAGCAAGCTGTTGATCGTACGTAGGTTCATTTGTCATAATGGTATAGTTCGTTGACTGGTAACATCTCAAGGCTCCCTCGACGTACTCCATGACAAGATTGTCCCCTGATGGATCGCTGTATGACAGATGACCCACGGACTTAACACCAGGTACGAGGGACGTTGCAACAACTTGGAACGGCGACTTTCCGCCGCCGGGGCAGACAGCCTTTGCGACCTCCTCAACGGTGGCATATTGATCAAGGAAATACTGTAACCAGTGTCCAATCCACATGCTGGGCATGCTTTCATTGCGCTTTCCATAGTCACTGCCGTCTAGGTAGAGGCAGCTTCCTGTTAGACCTTTTTCGTTGATGCCATCAACGTGCGCTCTGCCATACATGAGGGCCGTGACGGAACCATATTTGGACGTCCAGTTGTATCCACTGGCTTCAACACTGCTGCCAGTGCGATTCAATCCAGCTGGATAAGCGAAAAATGTCGTGTTTGTCTCAGCAACAAAGTCCATAGACCGTCCAACAACGATACGATCATCGCTTGCGTTGTATGTCACACGGGAGCAAGCTTGTGCCTGGTAGCTGGCCCCAAGGAAAAAGAGTGCAGTGCGCAACATGTTGAAGAAATCGAGAGAAATAATAGATTGGGTGATTGCTGATGCAGGAAGCCTGAGAAGCTATTGTGGAAAGGGAGGAATATTTGACCTTTTTATAGATTATAAACAGTATCTATCGACTCCTACACTATTAAGATCAGAGTAGTATATTATTCATCTAGAGCGTTCCAGTGAAGTCTCGTTTCCTTAGGAATACGAGTGTTATCTGCTGTTTTAGAGTTTATTAATGAGACTATCCTACTAGTTCTAGTCTAGCATGGCAGGTGCAGCGGCCGTCGCCGTAGAAAGCTTGTCTTGCGAATGTTAGTTATAGCCGTTGTATAGTTTGTCTCTTTGTAGTCTGATAAGTGTGCATGCTGTACTGGTACAGCTACCAACCTTTCCTTTACATGAACTACAAGGAAGCACAAATATTAACTATTAGGGTGAGGACTGGCTGAAAGGGACCTTTACACCAGGTATACTAACTCTAGTTAGTAACTTCTGCTTAAACACAGTGAGTGATAAGAGCTTGCGTTCTCATCTCACAGGCTAACTAGGAAGCGACAACGTAAAGGTTTCGCTGTTTCCGACAGTCCAGCTAAGGAGCAGAGAGAGAGAGGGCGGACTAGAGGAACTATGCTCTCCAATTGAATTTCTTTATGTGGAGAAGGTGTCTGGAATGTTGGCTTACGCCACAGCGACCTGAGGCCATACGAATCCTATGATTGTGTCACCGAGATGGATCGACTTTTCACATACTGACTCACTTCACGTTGGGCTTTTGCAGGGATGCTAGTTGAAATGTTGCATTATGCCACGCGTCTGACGGTTTATTATAGATAGGATCGCAGAATGGATAGCTCCTACAACAAGGACTGAGGTTGATGTAGACCACCAGCTTGAAACCGTGACAACGCGAGGCTCTTAATTACCCAACGGCAATTAAGCGCGCTGTTCCGTCCAGTGCGTCTTTGATTGCAAAACATCAGTACCACAAAACCTAAAGCAGATCTAGATTACGGTGGAAACTCATTAAATCACCCTGGCGGTCTAGACTACAATCACGCCCTACTTCTATTAGTGTGCTTGTATCAAGAACACCTACTAACTTAACGTGTAGTTTCAGCTGTCGCTCTACTTATCAGTTATCAAGCATAGTACAGTACAAAGGTAAAAGCAGGCTTGCGTTGGTGTACCCCAGGTATCCACTCAGGTGGTTTAAATCTCGTAAGTTTCCACGGCAATAGCCAGCTACCTAAAGTTAATCGGGCGACGGGTGGTTGGGAGAAGGCTTGGTAAAACTCTAGTAACCTAAACGGTCTGACCCCATATCTTAGCACCAAGAGCTGTCGCTCATTTTCGGCATACTAGTCCCTCACCTTGGAGGGCTTCGGGGCTTGTTAGCACTGCACGTTAACGGATTCATATCGAACACAGGCTGTCGAGGTCGCCCGCGGGCTTCCGATCGACCACAGAGTCATGATGCCTCAACGTACAGCATTGTTGAGGAAAACCTTCATCCTTGTTAAACCGAACGTAGCTCGAGTCTCCGATAAGGAGGCGTTCTTTAGCGGCCTGTGGCTGCTGTCAAACGTGATACTCGGATCTTGTTCTGGACACTAGCTATTTGCAGAGATACTGGATAAATAGTACGTAGCGTAGGAAGAGCCCTGCTTTTTATGTCAGTTACCATAGAAGAGAATCTGCTAGAATTACACTGTAGTGCTTTTTCTTAACTGTAGTATGTAGGTTAAGTACTCTCAAGCTAAATCTTTACTTTAAATAAGGTATTAAAAGTACTTAATAAATAGGAAGGAGAGTTACTAGGTATGAGTTATTTAAATGTAAGAGCTATTAATTAGATTTAATT
>QGEC01000339.1:0-10339 GCA_004367155.1 Fusarium clavum
CTTGCCTTTCTGAGCCTGTGATAACCATGCCACTTGCAATGACGCCCATCATAAAGCCGGTCTCATCAAAGTTCCAGATATCATCTAATCGGATACCATACTTTCCGATTGTATTCTGTACAAGCCTAAACCAGCCACGAATAATAGTTGGATCTTCGCATTTGGCCCTCTGATAGTCATATCTCCGAAATAAACGTATCTTTAGCTCTGGTTGTCGCTTAATGAAGTTATGAGCCCAGCGCTTGCCAACAGGTGATGCATCGCGGTCAGCTAGCAGAGAATTAGCTATTTCTTCCACAAAATGAAGTCGCGGGGGAAATCCTCGCGAATCTAGATCAAGAATAAACTGAACTATTATCTCTTCTTCTAGATCAGATAGCTTCCGTGACTTTTGGATAGTATCGCGTCGCGATTGTATACCCTTATGGCGGCGCCATAGCTTCATTCGCCCAACTTGATAGATCTCTGCAGTGCGTTGGGCTGTTAATTTTGGATTATTTTGAAGGGCTTGAAGGGCAAGAAGGATTCTAGATTCATTAGAGGGCTGTGATATATTTGGCGGTTGAGAATTAAATGATCAGATAGTTAGATGTAAGGTTGAGGGATTTTTGTCCCACTTGCTTGTCTGTCCCACTTGCTTATCAACCACGTTAATGGAACGGTATGCACAAACTTTATGATCCAATTGAGGCTCAGCGGCTCAATTTTTGAATTGCCATGTTGTCCATTCAAGGAATTCGTAACACAAGGAATGTAAAACCTTAACAAACCAATCATAAGCAAAGCAACAAAACTTACAAGAGAAAAAGTTTTAACTTCCCAAATTACTAAAAAGCGTCATATACATGCTATACTGTTTCAATTAAAGATATGTCAAGCTAGGTATGAGAATATTAAAGAGAGAAAGAGAGAAAATAAAGAGCTGCAGGGTAGCGCGATAGCGATAAGATAAATCCCGATAACACGATAAGCTTAAATAAGCTCAGATAAGCTTAGATAACGATAACCTAGATAAGATAAGATAGTTGTTATCTCCCTTTCGGTACCACGCTCGACACGATGAGAGATCTTTTTAGACAACTTATTGTGAATTCCTCTTTCGGTACAGCTCATTTTGTAGCAGGTATGTGTGTCGAATATTGAATAGGAATAACAACGGAAAGTACGCGCACTGCTGCGGAATTTAAAGTTTGCAATCCTTGCGAACTGGAATCCTTCGTTCTGAACTCAAATATTAACACGAAGCGTGTCATGCCATGAAGTTGCCGTTTTGAAGCCTCCTTCCACCGCTGGTCCTTCTGGTATTGGACCTCACGCTCCCAGAGATTATTTCAATCCCCCTGCACTTCCCCGCTTCCTTCAGCGCAACATTGAACCCAGCCCAGTAATGTCTAAGACATGCTGACCACCTCTTCAGGGTTCATTGGTTGGTGCACGAGTCGCCAAGATGTTGATCGACGCAGGTTGTGGTGAGGCTGATTTGAGAAATGGAACTGCCGAAGGGGGGCATTTAAAGCGTCATTCCATCTTGCCGACTTACCGAGAACTTTGTTGTAAACGGAATTGCCACGCGACATGGCTGGTGTACCGGTGTCAAGAGGCTGTGAGTCCTGTCGAAAGAAAAAGGAAAAAAAAAAAAAAAGGTGATTGCAGTTACATAATAGCCGACAGTGAGGAATGTTGTGTTGATATAACGGCTAGTGTGATGAGAAAAAAGCCGATATGTGGACGTTGCAAGCGCCTCATAATCGCCTGCATCGGCAATGGCGTTCGCCTCTTCTAATTCAAATCAGAAGCATTCCAGACCATCCAAGGCCGCGCTCAACCGAGTTCTCAGTCACGTGTACAACCTGATATCGAAAAGCGACCTATGAGTCCCCAGACCCGGCTTTTTAATAAACTCGTCTGGGCACTTGATGCGAAAGAAGTTAAACACGACATGACCATCCATGGGGCATATATCCTGAATCATCCACGTCATGTAGGCGCGAGTCCGATTATTGATGCCTCTGTTGAGTTGCTGGTGGCTTCCATTGGAGCTTCAAAGGAAACGTCCTGTAACAATGAGGCGTTGGCTCTGCATATAAATGCGATCTCGACGTTGAGAAAATCTTCGATGGAAGACGGTAACGCGATTGATAATATGACCGCGATCTTCATAATTGATAAATGCAATATAAGTTCACTAGCCTCAAGCCCGTGCGAAACTGACAAATAACGTTCAGAAATTCATCGAGTTTCAAAAAGATTCGCGGGTAAGCCACCGAGGCCCTAGCACATCTTCTACACGAAACAAACTTAAACAGCATTGACGCCACGCTGTTGCAGCACCTGATTAGAATGATGGTAAGGACCACCCGGACTCCACCACTTACACTATTACTCACGACGACAGGTCTTTGAGAGTTTTGGAAATCCTCACCTTCATCTTCCTGCTACGTTCTGGCAGCTTGTTAACCAGGGTGGTCTTCAAAGACCGATGGTGAAGGGAAATGGGTATTCGTTTTTGAGTCTTGAGTTGCAGACTGCTGCGGATGTTGCGTTTTATTTGAGGGATACTGAGAGGTATATGTATCAAATTAGATGTACTTATGAGATGGTACTGGCGGATTATACGGTTTTGCTTGCTATTGTCGGGAGAGTCACGAGAGATACTGGACAGTCTGGTACGCTTTAAGCGCATCGGATATCGATCAAGTTCCAGCTCGCGTTTGGATTACTGCTTGCAATGGGATATATGCTCAATCGAATACTGCGGTTCTACGATGGGGAAGTTAAACAGCTTACCACAACGTATCAACTGTTCTGCGATGACGATTGTTCTAGCGAAAAACTTAGAGAAGTATTGGCCTGGTACTTCTGCTTTCATGCCTGTGGTGCTTATGTGTGCTTGGGCTGCTTCTACGGATGGATATCAAGTGGAGGATATTGAAGTGGTTAGTAAGTTATCAGGGTGATCATGTTACGGATAATTATATGGAGCGGGGGAGGGAATGTTAGAGAGGCTTATAAGGGGATTAGGGAGAGGTATTTGGCGAAGGAGAGGGTGGTTGAAAAAGAGAGAAGGGATAGAGGATTTAGTTCTTGGAAGGAGAGCTTTAACCCTCGCGATGAGGGTTGCACGATATTGTGATGACTCTGGACATACTCAGCATGGACGACATAAATGAATGATGTGGAATAAACTGGATTTAATTTATTGGCATCTTATCACGCTCACGGTGCATTACGACGAAACAAGCACGGGCATAGTTATTATATTGAGGGTAGAAGGAAGTCCTATACCCCATCACTTTCTGTTCCAAAGGCCCCGATTAGGTAGATGAAGCAGTCGTAGCCGCACCAGCAGCAGAAGTTCCTGTAGCCGATGCTGTCTGGGGCGCAGTAGTAGCAGTACCACTGCCACTAGGCTGAGAACCACCACCGCCACCAGAACCACCACCCTTCACAACCTGAGCCTGCACAATCTGTCCCGCCTTGTTGAAAACAATGTTGACCAACGCGCTAAGCTCCGCATACTCATAAGTCTTCTGGGTAAGCCCATTCTTGAGCGACTTCTCTTCGCCGGTAAACGTCATGTTCTGCTTATAATCTCCGATAATAGAACTAACAGCATCACCGCCAGCCTTGGTAACCTGCTGAACGATATTGCCGAGGTTATCAATCAGGAAATTCAGCTTAGTGTCGCCTTGGGTGATGCTGCCGAGAAGACCATCTACCGCACCAATGACACCTTCCACGATGTCGCCGACTGAGTCGAGAAGGTTGATCAGAGCGGGGTTCAGATCCAGCGATGAGAGAGTGCGGTTGACGATCTCAACGAGATGGCCTAGACGAACGACAAGTTCAAGTTCAGCTTCTACGTCCACGATGGTGATGTTGACTTTCTCGATGCCCACCTGGATACCAGCATTGAGCTGGACCAGCTTCGCGATGTCGGCGTTGAGGTTGATGTCTGCGTGGAGATTGTCGACGTCGAGCTCAATACGGCCGACGGAGAGTTCGGGGACCTTGAGATGGACATCTGGGGGACCTTGGGAGGAGTTTCTGCTCGTCGAACCGCCTCCGGATCCAGATCCTCCTGTTGGGCTGGCAGTGCCAGTTTCGGTCTCAATGGGTGATGAAGTTGGGTCAATTGAGATGCTTTCTGCGGTGGTGGCGGGTTCAGTGGAATCAGGTGTTTGAGCTTGTGCCAGCCCGAAGCTGACCAGCGGAGCCAGCAGAAGAATAGAAAAGCGCATGTTGGCGACGATCAATTGTCTGTATGAATGAGTGTTGGTGATAGTAAGACAGCGACAGCGACAATGAAAATGTTTGGGGAGTCTTCTTTTCCTTTTGCTCAAGACTTGTCCAAAGCATAAGTGGAACCCTAGCGTAGTGCCCTTGCAATCTCCGCGTTGCAGATAACCGTCGGCTTTATGAGCTTATTCGGCTGTCTATATTGTCGGATATAATGTTGCATTCAGCTAGACGAGACGAACAAAACCGGATTTTATGTGACAAAGAAATTACTGTTTTCTCTTATGGGGACTTTGAGGAGGAAAGATCGAGATTTTCACTCATGCATTGACGCAGGTACAGGGGATTGTCGGAAATACAACCCGTGTAAAGTCTGTGATAGGTCAGATTGGTTCCACTCGAGGAGATTTCCCCTGCATTAAGCATGGGGTAGCATGAAACCTGGGCTGATGGATTTCAGCCGGATCTTACTAGCCGGGTATTGATACCGTTTCAAGAGATAGGGTGGTATTCGTCTAATGCTAAATCAGCCAACACTGCGGGTTGATAGATACTGGAGGGTATTGTGCCTTTTCTCTTCACCATCCCATCTCTGTCTTCATTTAGTCCCTCTTTTTCATCCTCATCTTACACTCCTTTGACCAGACAAACAGAAATGAGACATCACACAGCACTTGGAGCTCTTGCTCTAGCCTCCTTCGCAAGCTTTGCAGCTGCAAAGGCCAAAGGCGACGGTTATTACGGCTACAGACTCAACCGTCGCGGCGATGATGAATCCGCCATCTACGAAACAGAAAACACCAACAGCGGCGTCGCGCCTCTGAATGAAGAGCCAGACGTTTATCTCAACGCGTCAGTCTCCGTTGGAGAAATCTCAATTGAAGTGCAGAACATCACTGCCAAAATCAACCTTGACGCAAAGGTTCTCAACCTGCTCAACTTCAACGCTGGTGTTGATCTCGGTATTGATCGGGTCAAGCTTGGTATTTACAATGTCACTGCCAAGGTTGAGCTTGAGGCGCGATTGGGAAATATCCTGCGCATGGTTGATGATGTTCTTGAGAGTATTGACTTGAATCCTATTATTGCTACTCTTGGAGATGGTGTTAAGGATATTGTTGGTGACATCGGCGATGGTGTTGGCGACATCATCGGTGGAGGAAGCGGAGGCAGTGGCGGCGACAATGAGGACACTGAAGCAAACGAGAAGCGAGATCTAACCATCCGTCTCGAAAACAACATCCTCTACTCCATGAACGACTTCTCCGGCTCAGCCCACACAAACCGTGTCCTCACCCAAGACGGCTTTCTCTACAACATCTACATCGACAACCAAGGCCGGGAGAAGAACCGCAAGGAAGTCGGATACTACGCCAAAGACATGAAGTTCACAGGCCACAACAGGACCATCACCGTTGATGGAGGTGTCGAGTACGAGCTGCAGTACACGTACTCGCCTTACCACGGTCTGAATGCTTATTGTAACATTTACACTGATCCTGCGGGTAAGGTTCTGAGGACCAAGATTGTGGCTGAGGCTGAGGGTGGCGGTGCTGCTACTATTGCTAATGAGGAGGAGGATTTGTAAGGGAGGTATACTAGGTTCAATACAGTCATGAGTGTGAATATAAATGAACGATTCTTGACCTACACTATTGACACCCATCTTGCCGTATAACTTCACCCTCTGAAGGACAGTATACCCATTACCGGGTTTCTCTGTATACGTCAGATCTGACCTCCACCCGATACTATAAATCCTACAACTACCGTGAACCTGAATTATAAATCCACAACCCTGCTTCGCACACATAGCAGCACATTCCCTCGCATCCTTGGCAGGAACAGGATTCTTGACCATATCCCACTGCTTTGGCCTGCCAACTTGGTCACACCGATGAAGAAAGGTGACACCACCGATCCTTTCGCGCTTGCCATTGCTGCATTTGAAAGGACCGGTGGCTTTCTTACCTGTACGTCGATTAACTTCGTAATGCAGAGAGGTGCCTTAGTGTTTACCTCTGCTTTTTTCGAGACTGGTTTGGCATTTCTTGTTTTTGTTGCTGATGGCCGTTTTGGCCTTGATGCAGTTTCCTTTGGCTTTCTCGCATTGGCTTTTGGCTTTGTCGCATCGTCCCTTAGCGTTCTCGCACGATGCTTTGTCCTTGTAATGTTTATCTCTATCCGTGTGACATTTATCCTTATCGGCGACACGAGCCTTGTTTTCGGCATCCTTCTTCACACGTGCAATCTGACAGATGGTAAGATTACTGCAACAAGTACCTTTCCTACAGACATCCAAATCCTTGCTGCACTTGGTAACCTGGTCTTGGAAGGTCTTCAAGTCGCGCTTGGCCTTGGCTTGGTATGCCGAGTCAATCGGGACCAAGGCTATAGCTGAAGCTTGAGGCGTGCGATATTTCCTCTCGCATCCGACGGATGTCCAGTGTGTGACAACTCAGTTTTGATCATCTTGACAAATCTTTGCGCAGGCGGGGAGTGTTGAAGCGGAGATTGCGTATTCTGCGATTTTGACTTTGTTGCAGTGCACGCGGAACTCGCTACCTTCGAAGGAAAGGACTTTACCAACTGAAGTGGTTGATCACTTTTTGCGGCAGGTATCATATGTACCTGAAGTCTCGCAAGATTGTGCGATGGTGAGGGTGAAGAATGTTTCTAGAACTGCTAGATAGAGTATAAGGGAACGAAACATTATGTTTGATGACAGTGAAATTTAAGACAATTGACTTTGGATAAGTAGATAGGATGGTATTTTCTGCGCCTTGTTCTCTAGCTCAAGACTGCAAGTCAACTTATCATTCAATTACTCGTCTCTGACATGAGGTTCGGAATGTGGGGGAGGATCCAAACATTTGACATCCGGCTATCGGCAATAGACTACTTCCAATCAGCTCGCCACAGACCATCAGCGCTGATGCAAGGTAGATCATACCCAATAAGTTATATTTGAGGTCACTCTGCAGAACTGCAGCCAAAATCGACATTATGAAGGTCTTGAGCTCACGAGACTACTGATTTTCAATTCTCCAACCACATCATGCAGCGTCTGCTCCAAGGATGATGATTGGCGGTCGGCGATGTGCTAGTGGCTGGCTAGAATTTACGAACACATTATCCAACTCTCAAATCAGACTTCTAGTCGTCATCTTGTTCCCTTATAATAACCCCCTGGAGTCCCTTGAGCGCATCAAACCCTTTCTGACTGACCCTTATTATACACGTTAGATGGTTTATTGATAATGGGAAGACTGGTCTTACTCTGGGCCGAAAATGATAGGAGGAAGAGACTTGGTGGAAGGATACTCAGATGTTCCAGTATCCTCTTCTAGTATTCTTGAATCATGTCAGTGGCGACATCAATGGCGTGGAGGACAGAAGATAGAGAATAAAGCTGGCGCTTACTTGTCAACCTTTTGCTGGTTGTCCTCCCAGCCCTCAACACCTTCAAAATGAATCGTGATTCTCTAGAAATACATCAGCATTATAAAAGGGCAAGCAAAGGCAGTCAGTTTAATCGCACATGGTTTCTACCACTCATTTTGTCGCGTTGAGATATAATGGTTGAGGATAGGATGTATTAGTCTGAGATGATAAAGATTGCCAGTGAGAAAGTCCTGTAACTAGTGGATACCCCACCATATATATATAGAAATGCTCTAATACTGAGTTTCGTTAAAGTTAATAGAATACGTCATGATGTATCATAGACCTTTTGCATTACAAGAAGATCTAAAATGTACATTAGATTTGTTATTTGCAGCTGTGAATGCAGCTGAAAAATTAACCTTTACCACCTCTTACTTAGAAAAACGTCATGATAAACTATAAAACCAAGGCGCTTGATTCTGATTGCCTGCTACGATAGTATAAAAGCAGTGGCTGGAAGTATTAACTGACGCTTGCAGGAAACACGTAGGCTACTAAACTCTTTTCTGGTCTTGATCGTGTAAAATGCGACGTCTTACACCGCTTCACCGTCCAGTCCGGAGGTAAGCACATGCTAAAACCGGGAAGTAACAAGACGATCAATTTGCTTTTGTCGTCAGTGGCTAGCTGAAAACTCAGAAACTGCATATCTGTATACCTAGTGGAGTACCGTAGCAACTCATGAGATTGAGCAAGCCTCGTGGATCCAGAATCCCTTGATTAGACTTCATAGTTGGGCTAAACAGAAACAAAGATCTGACAGTACGTAACCCTGTGTATCTAAGCAAATGGCGTTGCTCCATTGGGATCTACGAGGCTTGCTTAATCTTATGAGTTGTGTTTCTAAGAAACCACCTTCTTGTGCGACTGGGTTTCAGTTCAGGAATGGGAGTTGTATCTCTACTGGGCAAAAAGTTTGTCCGCAGGGATATACCGCTGTTGGGAGTTTGTGCGAGTCCAATATTCCGCCTTCTTATCCTACTGGAGAGGAGCTTGAGGGTGGATCTTGCACACATTCCCAAGCTCAATCTTCTCCCAGTGGAATAACGCTTCAAGACGGTCTGTGCAAACAGAAGGAGAGTCCTCAATGTCCAGCTGGTTTTACTATTAACGGCCATAGCTGTGATCACAAAGAGAAACCGACTTGTCCCGCTGGCTCCAAGTTCAGCGGACGAGTCTGCATCTCTGATCAGAAACCGCACTGTAAAGGTGGTGACTTTGATGCGGGAGTATGCAAATCTCGCGAAACTCCAGGCTGCGTCTCTGGCGCAAAGGTCATTGATGGAGCCTGCGCAATGGCCTTGTCTTGTCCTTCTGGTTTGGAGAAAAAGAAGGACAAGCATACAGGAGCGGAACAATGCTGTCCGCCTGGTACAGAGTTCGCGAGAAGCACGAGCTTTTGTCATGCTTCCGCTGCGAAAGCTGAGCTTTGTCCTAAAGATACCAAGTGGAGTGCTAGCTCCAAGAGTTGCAGCTATGCGCCTACCCCTGTACAATGCGTGGCAGGGTTCAAGTTTGACGGGCACAAGTGCGCGTTTTACAAGCCACCCGCATGTCCTACAGATAGTGCCTATGCGAACGGAGTCTAGAAACTGCCAGAAACTCCAACCTGTGTTTCAGGTGCTTTCAATGGCAAAGATTGTGTCATTCCTCAGCCCCCGAGCTGCCCCAGCTAATCTACGCTCAGTGGAAACGTCTGTGTTGCGCATACCCCTCTAACCTGTCCAGAGACAACAGCTTCACAGGGAGGTTTCTGCATCAAAACGGTCGCTCCAGCTTGTCCGCCAGGTTCAGTCTCCGCTGGAAATATCTCTGCACAACAGAGAGCGTTCCCACCTGCGCAACTGGAACCCTGAAGGATGGCAAATGCATTTCCAGCATTGGTCCAGCTTGTTCTGGTAACGCAGTGTTCAATGGCAAAGACTGCGTTTCGCAGAGCGCGCCCAAATGCGAGCCGAATTTCACTTTCAATGGAAAGGCTTGTATCTCGCATGGTCCGCCAACTTGCCCTCAAGGTGCGGTGTTTGATGGGAAGGCTTGTCTTCACAGCCAACTTCCTGTCTGTCCGGAACATACAACTTTGCGGGGCAGTGACTGCGTGTCTCAATCGCCTCCGAACTGTCCCGAGGGGTTCGTCTTTTCGCCCAAGGGCTGTGTTTCTGTGGAGACACCGGGCTGCCCCAAGAATACCACTCTCCAGGGCGAGAAATGTGTCTCGGACAAAGCGCCTGTCTGCATGGACAACCAGAAACTCCACAACGGGAAGTGCATCGCCTTGAACGGTCCCACTTGCCCTCCTGGCAGTCACCTTCGTCCCGAAAGCTGTGTGACGATCACCAAACCTTCATGTCCACACGGAACAACCCTCAAGCACAACAAATGCGAGTCCGACGCAAAGCCAAAGTGCACTCTACCATTCGTCGTCTCGGGTGACAAGTGTGCATCTCCGGACCCGCCTAAGTGTCCAGCTGGCACTACCCTTGAACACGGCAAGTGTAGTTTGACTGAGTCGGGTGCATGCTACAATATGCAGTTCTGTCCTTCTTTATGAGATGCGAGAGGGGGCGGATCCTATCCTAGATGGGGAATCGCCGTGATGGAGGAGTATGGGTTGGATGGGGTGAGAGGAGGATATCGTGGCAGGGGGGAGGGT
>QGEC01000340.1:0-14546 GCA_004367155.1 Fusarium clavum
AAGCTACCTTTACAGAGAGTAATATCCAGGGGGCTTTTAGAGGAGCTGGACTTTATCCTCTTGACCCAGAAACCGTTATATTGAAGCTTGATGTACAGCTACGGACTCCAACGCCTCCTGGGGAGGCAGCTGAGCCTTCCTCTCCCTGGACTTCAAAGACCCCAAAGACAGTAACAGAGAACCAATCTCAGTCTGACTACCTTGCTAGACGAATCAGGCGGCATCACAGTAGCTCTCCAGAGTCAATTATTGAGGCTCTGCATTGTCTTTCTAAGGGAGCTGAAGCAGTAATGCATAAGGTTACCCTACTGGTGGCAGAGAACAAAGAACTTCGACAGGCAAATGAGATACTAAGCCGGCGCCGTAGACAGAAAAAGACTAGATTACAGAAGAGAGGAGCAATAACTGTACAAGAAGCATCACAAGTAATTGATCAGATGGATGTTGATACGCAGGTAGTGGCCGAATCGTCGAGAAGTGGTAGGCAAAGGAGGTCAGTCAGACCGGGCGTTCGACGCTGTGGTGTATGCGGCGAGACTGGGCACAATGCAAGGACCTGTGAGGTAGTTCCGGAGGTATCTGGAGAAGAGTATAGTGAGTGATTTTAATTGATTAGATGAATTGTAGGAATCTTATCATGTAGATGATAAAGGGTGTGCAGAAAAGTGCGACGCTCGCTTGACTGCGACGCTCGCTTATCATGCACGTTATAATATATAGCGGTTTAATAATGCCTTGGAAAAACTATCCCCTTCCTAAGCTGGTATCATTCAAACCTTCTGCGACGATCGGCATCATGAAACCCACAACCTTGGCACGGGCACCAACAGACAACGGGGGCAGTGACTAATAATAGGTGATCAAATAAATCGGAGATAGTGTCAAATGCGTATAGACCTATTCTCATCAGCTCTACCTTCCGAGACATGCATATGGTCAAGCTTTAACAACGTCCATCGCGGCCCATGAATCTACCACTAACGGAATTTGCACAGAAGTCAAGGCCAGGGGAATAGTTCATGTACCCGCAGCCGACTGTACTAAAGCCGATCGAGGACGGCACCAACGTTCCCGGTACATACCAGCCACATCTATCAATGTTACGCTCAAGAAGGCCAGCATATGGGGAGGATCGCATCGCAGATGAAGGAATGCAACCTAATTTGTCGTCAAGAATGAGAAGAGTATTTTCACCTGTAGATTTACTTAAGGATGAGGAGAAGCAACTTACCACATCATCGCATATGGAATACCAAGATTGATGGGCTTGACCCACACTGCCATCGGATCTGATACATTGCGCTTTGAGTCTATGAACTGCTGTATTGTAATTTCTATGGTTTATAGAAAGACTGATGATGTTAGCTATGCAATTGATAGTAATGAGCATATTAATGCCTGTACTTACCTACAGCCACAGTACAGCTCCGGGTCACTTCTGTCCCATGTACCTTTATACTTTTCTGATCAGTCTCCAGCTAAGGCCAAGATACCTTCGGTTTTACGGTGCTAGTATGTTAAAGTGTCATGCCATCATGAATCTTCAAACCTTTATCGTTCATGTGCGTAGACCTCACACCATTGGAAAGGTTCTCTAGTGGTGTGAATCCTGCACGGTTAACTACCAACTACAGAATAAGGAAGTACGTTGTGGATTTTATGTTTAGTACGTATGTGGTACTTTTGTAAGAGGAATAGAGATGGATGGGAAAAGCTTGGTGTTTGAGAGGGACAGGCTGAGGCTTTAATGCATACTTCTTCTGGTCACCCTTGGATGCTGTGACCGAATAGATCCAGCTAAAAGCGTACTAAGCTGAAATTAGAGCTAAACTATCATATTTCATTTTCTAGGGTTGAGATGCAAAAGTCCTTGGTAGCTTTACCCTTGCTATGTCCATCCTTAGTGTCGTGCCGACTTAGCCAGTTAATGTCAAGGGTCAACAGTCTAACATACCCACGTGCTTATATTGGTTAATACAAATCCATAGTAGTCGCTAGCGAGTCCAATGGATCCTTTGACACACGGTTCAGGTGACTTGGTAAGGGATCTGGTCGGACAGCTTTGCCATCCCTGGGTTGCGAGTAGAGCCAGCGCTAGGGCCCAGCAAGATGTATTACGAACTATCTTGCTAAGAGAAATCTTTTCCTATTCTACGCGCTTGATATATATCTTCTTGATATGTTCTATAACATTTTCGTTATCAGAAACTCGCTTCACCTTGTATTCATCATTCGGGCAAGCCTCCACGATAAGGTAAACAGTGGAGGGATCGAAGCCAGGTTTCGTAATAATTATCCGTTCGTCCTTCTCCAAGACATACTGATTAGTTAGCATGTCTGAGAGTTGTATGGTTTCTTATCTTTTCGTTCGTTATTCTTAACATACCTCAGAAGTATTCACGTGGGGCGCCACGTACGATTTCCAGTCATTCTCTTGGTCTAAGACCGCAGAGGAACGCTATATGAGAAGTCATTAATCAGCAAATCTCTCGTTTTAATGAACCATAAATAAGACCCCTCAGTTCTTACGTTGGCTCCTTGAGATGTCATTTCGATAGTTAAGTAAGTGATGCGTAGCAGTTGACATGACTCATGAGTTTCTTTTAAAGTAGATGAGTACTACTGTGACGTTCTCTGTTACAGCAATCGTTTCCATGAAAGCAAGGCCAACACCGATACTCGACACGTCACCTTGCTTATGCATATTTTCGCATCCTGCTTATGCATATTTGGGCACCATGTCAGCTTTATGAGCATTTGCGCAGGATAGCGAGACTACCTACTTTTTTATTGTTATCTCTGCCTGCGCCACGACCTGCTGCCATGCAGGCAGCCATAACACTGACATCATGATTATTTTCAGCTTCGCAACAGTGATGACGTGCTGTTTCCAATGTGCAAGTGGTGTATTCATCAACCAGAAAAGTCGTCCGATGCATATCCCATGCAGAAGCACACAGCATCACCGAATGTTGATATAAGGGATTTGAGACAGGAACATATATGCGTCAATGGAAAGTCCCATGGAACTTTCATCGAGCATCTTTCTCCCTGCTATCATCTATCGCTCTCTTCACAATGACCCGGCTAGGTATTTTACCTATTTGCACTTCTTGTACCGCATAGTCTCATGACTCATAGTGGAGGATTACCGCCGTGGATATCCTCAATTGGCAGCATTCCTAACCCTGGATGAGTACTTCACTATTGTGAAGAGGTTTGACTACCTCCACATGCGAAGTATTGCAGAGCAGCAAGATCAGCTTGCAGAACTAGAAGCCCAACTAAACCAATGCGACGACGAAGACGCAGTCCAATTAAACCTCTCAAGTCGGCGACAAGACAGAAACGGGAAGCGACAAAATTTGATGAATCAGATTCACGAGAAGCTCAAGCAATATGGTATAGCCTTTCCTGGCCCTGAAAAGCCTCGTGACTTTCATCTACTGATCAATTCGACAGATGAGTCACTTGCTCGATTCTCAGAGTTACTTCGTTTACCTCATGCGGATGAAGACCACAAGAGGAGTGTTTATCATTGGATGCAGGGAAATAAACCTTTGGTCAAGTCTGAAAGTCTCATATTCGACAGGTTCATGGAAGATAACGATCTTATCGCCCTTGCTTGTAAGGCCCAAGACAGAACGTCACTCGAAGACATGGTAGAAAGGCGTATTCGATCGTTTCCAAACTTGGTGGAGCGAGTAAGTGTATGCGCAAGATATTTACCATCAGTTGCTGATTCTTGAGGTCTAGTTTCGCATGAAGAAGGTAATATCAACTTATTCATTGTTAAGTGATGGAAATCTTAGCTGATATGCATCATTGATACTCAGATCAAAAGTAGGAACAAATCTATCGTTCTTTTCCCCTCAAGCTTTGCTACCAGCATTGTGAGGCTCTTTCTTACTGTTTTCACCCCTCTGTGGCTTATATTACCCAGCTTGCTTCTTTACAACGCTCAGAGTCAAATCGGTCGCGCTTGCATTTTTGTTCTATTTACTATTTGGACATCTTTCATAGTTGTTGCAACTACAAACACTACTAAGTCGGATTTGGTTCTAGCCTTAGTCACGTAGGTTTTACATAGATGACCCTCATGACTTTTGTGAAAACCGTTTGCTTACATACATTCGATTCTAGTTACACAGCTATGCTTGGAGCTTTTATGGCTAGCGAATAATTGAACGATCTCGTTTTTGCAGTTTTGGAAGTTTGATTGTTATCAGAAGCAGGAGGGGCTTTTCAGAAAGGAACAGGACCTCATACTGGGGTGGACGTAGGAGTAGTAGAAAGCACGACAAGAGTATTGAAGACATTGCAATAACAATTGAAATATATGCCCAGCGATTTAAAGGCATGCCTCGATTGTTCTTCTTTTCAATGGATTTCATTGCGATAAAGTAATAACTGAGACTTCAATTGATTTAAAACTGTATTTGATGATCAATGATATATCGGGACAGTAAGCTAGAGTTTCTATGATACATGTTTCGCTTTTCAATCATAGCGATCTGAAAGGATTGGCTGTCAACCAACTAACCTCGGGATCAATCCATTGCTGGCGCCAGGGTATAGCTGGAAACGATCCAAAATGTTCCGTAGTAAGTGACCCTGCTTTAATTCCGTGCTCGATCGCCCTGCCGATATCCAGATCTAGGGAAAGAGGTAGTAGATCACGGTTTGATGGTGTCTTCATCTGCTTCAGCACTTCCACTGCATATGCACCAATGAATGCATCGCTTGCCCCAGTCTCATCTACGGGATGCGGCTGCCGTTTCTTCGCCGGGAAGAAAAAGGTGCGTTGGCCTCTGTTACCGCTCGCGTCTGGTGGTTCCAAGTAAGAAGCAAGAACGCCACGGTGGCCCATCGTGATAATTACGCATCTTGCGCCATGCGAATGGAAGTGCTCAAAGTACTTGGAGTATGACTCCTGGATCTTTGAGACGGATGTCATGCCGTCATCCAGAGAGTGTTCATCCCCAGGCGATGGGGTTTCGCAGATTTCCTTGACACAATGGTGGTTGAGAATAAGATGATCGACCTGGAAAATGAATCGGTGGCTATAAAGATTGCGGGGTTGGGGTGAGGTCGGAGCCGAATTGAAAATGATCGGAATCTGGTTCTTGTTGGCATATTCAATGGTTTTCACAACGGTGTCTTGAGGAATCTCCAGCTGGACCAAGATCAAGTCCGCACGGGGACTCTTTCCAAGTTCTTGCTCCACTAGATCCCAGGTCAGATATTTGTTGGCAAAAGAATAGTTCGTGATCCTTGGGTCTCCTCGAGCATCAACCGCGACATTGGCATACCCAGTCCGGACTTTTTGAGCCAAGTGTACTCCTCCAACATGGACCCCATTGTCCGCCAATGCATCCTTAATCTTCTTCCCTCTCTTGTCCTCATCTTCCCCAATCATGCCAATCATATAGACCTGGATGTCTTCGTATAATCCTTCGACATTAGGTAGGCTGAACGAGCTCTGGTGACTAGCTCGATAAACGGCTATCGCCTGATTGACGCCGTGTCCTCCTGGACAATCCTCTATATCGACTGGATTCTGGACAGAGTTATGCTGCCGGCCCGGATAGTGTGAGGACACCTGATTGATGCTGTCCCAGTTCATAGAACCGACGACTTTCACAGAAAGTTGTGCGTTAGACATGTTGTACAAAGAAAACGTAAGAATTGAATGCCTTCAAATAAAGTCAGTTGGTAAAGTATAGGTGGAGGGATCCGGCGTCTAAGCATCAGTTCAGAGGATTTTTTCAGGATCCTTGGTGTTGGGGCCGATACTTGAGCAAAGTGTGGTCATGTCTCCAAGCTGCTTGCTTGTTAGCGCCCCGATTTTATGGTCTTTGGGCCTCTAATATCTAGGAATTCATTGAGAAGCTCTATTGGCTGTCGGTTTACTCCGGATCCGACTGGAACCAGCTTCTGGCGAATTTGATGGCATATCTCGTCTCATTGCCGTGCCTTGTTATGTGGCTGTAAGCCCTTTGTGTCAGGAGACAACATAGACAACATATGATAGGTCGCCGGCCCGCCAAACTTGAGTTAAGGCGAATTTCCAACAAGGGATTATGCACATGACCAATATAGGTCGATGTTATGCAAAGTCTGAGCTTAGTTGCAGAACAACCAACAAGATCTTCGAAGCATTCCAACTGAAGTGCAACTAGGCTTTCCGCTGTCCAGATGCTTCTAGCATTTGAAAGCACATACCACAAGAATTGCGAGCCGCAGATTGAAAGTCAGATCACAAAGTACAAGATCTACAATGGGCTGTGACATAGCCCCACCACCATATTCAACACATTGTACTCACAGGTTGTCCGGCTTTGTGAGGCGAGGGGGAAGACAGGGCTTGTTATTTTGCCACGTTTCACGCATTTGCGCAAAACTGCAGCCACCAACACCGGTGACTGAATTCGGTTTCCAAGGCGAAACAAACCAATTTAGTGCTTATGAATGTCTTAGTAAAGGCAACGCAATTCGTCAGTGCAGATATCGGTCTGGACCTGAACATTTGTGAAATGCTTGACAAAGATACATCTCGACGTCATTGTGATTTCGAGACAGGACTTCAATAACAGTAAGACAAGCGGCTCCTAAGTAAAATCGATCTTACTGGTCATTTCGTCTCAGCTCCTGGTCCGATGCTGACCGGGTATGTTATAAAGTGGCATTTCCCAAACATACAGGCCAGAATGACGTTAGATTGTCTGCCTCATATACTTTGTAGCAGATCATTTGCTTCCTGAAGTTTTGCCTTATCGCGATTTTGAGCCTGGTCGGACTCGTGCTTTCCTGGTTTCACATCGGCATATATCAGATGTCACCATATCGTACGATGAGTCCTTATTCGGTACCTTCCGCTTTGATAGTGTCATGGGATGCCTACCCTCCTGTAGAGACATTCAGCACTGTGCTTCGGGAACACTTTGGATATAACACAATTCCTCTGCGGCTTCCAGAGCGCAATCCTGAAAAGGTCTTGAGAGATTCTCTTGCCAATGCTTTGGCTAGTCACTCGCACACGGACAACCCTTTCATCTTGTATTGCTATAGCAATAGCTTGATGAGGCCGGGTGAGTCACGATTCCAACTGTAAGTGGATCCGTCGCTTTTGTCTATGAACCTTACTGGTAGCCACGAACTGACGATCTTCGAAATCCATAGATCACAGAGTGAGAACTCCGTCTCTTTGGATTGGCTTAAATTACGACAAGAATATATAGACAAGTTTGATTCAAACATACTCGTCATCCTTGACTGTAATCACAAAGTCTTGCCAACAGGGGTGAGCAGGTATCCTATACTTGCGGATGATAAGAACCCTGGGTCTGGATCCATTGTCCAAATCCTCGTTGCGCCCACATTCTCTGAACAGAATGCAACACCTTTTCTACACGTCCTTACCCAGGCCTTGAAGGCTCTGGCAGAGTCTTCGAGATCTGGGGCAATTGATATCAGGTACTTAATCGCAGAGATACCGAGACATTGGGAACTGGAGCTCTCTGCAGAGCCTTTCAGATTGAGACCTGGTCAAGAAGATCTCAAGCTCGTAGTCTCTTCACAAGAGGTTCAACACAGCTTCAGGTATCCATGGTATGAGCCATTCAGGGTAAAAAGCGCTTCGAAACATTTGCGTGTCGGTGTATTGCCCATAACTTGGGCAGAAGTCGATCTCTGGGATCCTCAGACTGAACTAAAGGAACTGCTTGATGTTTTTGAAAGTCACTTCGACTTTATGATCGAACGGATCGTCAAAATCCCTAATACCCCTGATGCGCAATCCTTTCTTCAGACACGTATCAACCAGCAAATCGACAAGGTTGGATCGAAAGGCCTGTTGATAGTTCTTTACAACGGTCATGGTAGACGAACAGATGAGGGAATGATGCTTTTGTGAGTAGAAAATGCCCATAAACCGCGACTCGTTTATCTCCATACTGACTACAGTCCCCGGCAGTGGAGTCAACGACGATGGCCAGAACGTTAACTGGACAGAGATTACACACACATTGAATATCGCGAATTGCGACGTCGTCCATGTGCTTGATTGTTGCGATGCGTTGAGTGCAACAAAGGGCAGCGAGGCGGATAAGAAAACACAGGTCGAGATAACTACAGCAGCTAATTGGATCACAAACGACTCCCAATACCAAGGAAGGAATGAGACGCTTGCTGCTAGCGCAAGAGAACAACGCGTACCAGCTGGTTCAGATTCATCAATGAAGGTCTTCGCCACGGTGCTCAGAGAGATGGCTGTGCGAAGGATTCCCATAACCACCCACTCATGGCAGCAGCGAATTGTCACGAAGATGGGAGAAATGAGGAGAAGCCAAGGTCGCTCAAGATTAATAGAGCCGCATTATAAGATGAATCCTGGGCACTTCGTCGGGGAGAGTATACAGTTACAGGTAAAGCAAAGACGTTCAACAATGTAGACATTTTATTTGAGCTATATGTATTAGAAGCTATAAGGTTCTCTTTAACAAAGTTAATATGTCGGATATTTAAACCCAAGTCCTTATGTTTTTATTTGTCTTTTTTGTTTTCTTTTCCTTCTTTTCCTTTCCTTTCCTTCCTTTTATACTTTAACGAATGTTCTAAGTTGGTATACTGGTGCTTATTGCGAGTTGAATCTTAATCCCTGATGACTACACTACCTATGCTAAAGATAACTATTTAACGGGCTCGCAATTCGGTCCTCCCATTATCCACACCACTTGAAACAGTATACGCCTCATTATCACGTCCAGCCGCCCTAACCAACTGAGCAACTTCCTTATCCTTCATGCCCTCACCACCAGCAGCCCGAATAACATCCTGCGTCTCTGGCGACACCATCTGCGAGACAGCCTGCCATGCATTACCCAAAAGCGAAGACGTAGTCCGCTGGGCGAAGAGATACATAGTCGCAGCTGTAACGATAAAGTGCACAACAATAATTGCCAAGACGACGATAAGACCTGTCCACTTTTCAGGAATGAGTACACTTTTGGCGTTGATGGTTGTGACTTCGTGAGTTGCCTTGTAGTTGGGAAGCCAGTCGTAGTACAGCATCTGGTAGAAGCGGAACACAAGCGATTGCATTGCTTGCGCAGGATCACCTTTTTGTTGGATGATGTTCTGGACAACCGCGGCATGTTCGGGGTGAGTTGGCCAGATGAACTGCGATAGGATGCTGTTGGTCATGATTCTGCCTGCAAAACTCCAACTTCCCAGTAAAGAGTATTCCACTAGAGTGGTCCACAGTAGAGCATATCCACTCTGGATCTTGCCCGCCTCGCTAGGATCAGCCCACGGCTCTGGGTCGGAATGAACTTCAAGATCCAAAATTCCTCGGTCCTTCTTGTCTGCGGTGGAAATACTAGCACCTAGCTGTTCTAGGATGCTAGTGCCATTTCCCTCAGTTGTGATATCAGACCACTCATACAGAGACTCAGGCTCAGCGTCGATAGCCCGTCCAGTCATGGTGACATTGTATCGATGAGGCAGATTCTGACTGATGTAGCATACAGTCGCATTGAAAGCTTCAGCACCGTCAGCCGTATGGGCCATTGTCCAAGGACCATCATGAGTAAATGTCAGATTCTGGAGCTTATCTGGTATCTCGACTTTTGAAGGTTTTCCAGTCCTGGGATCAGTCTTCGCTTCAAGTCCGTTCAACGCTGAACCTGAACTGATGAGTACGACCGAGTTGAAGCTGTACGCCCAGCCGGAGAGAGGATTCTTGGTCCCGTTGTGGATGGAGATGACATTTGCTTGGCTGCTGCATAAAGCGATGGGCAGAACATTGTGGTGTGTGCTGTTCCACTCGTTGTGAACTCTGCAGGTAATCCTTTGCGGGCTATTGGACAGCGCTCCAAGGAAATCAGTCTGGTCCTCAACCGCAAAGCTGGCATTCAGGTACAAGCCACTGGTGACCTCACTATCACTCTGCTGATATTTGAGTACCGTACTGTTGAATGTCGGGCCGAAACAGGCCGTTCGCTGGTTAACCACCACAGCCGGCCCTTCATAGAACTCAAGACTCGTCCTATCCTCGGCACTATCAAACGGAAGCATGGCTCTGTAAACATCTCCCGTATCGATCGCATTCTCCGTCCGAAGCTCAGTCTCCAACTTAGCGGGACGCGTCTCCGCAAAACGCCAATGAGCAAGCGGCCTCGACTTCCAGTAAGAGATACCATTAAAGGGAAAGATCTGTTGTGTATCGAAACCGACTGCCGTGACACTCGTAGCAACGGGCGCAGAGATCTGGTCTTGACCAAAGTCGAAAAGAATTATCGTGGAAGTCAACGTGGAGATCAACGCGATGATGAAAGACGACGCAAGAAGAACGAAGTACAGCATTCCTGAACCGCGTCCTGCCTTGATGTGTTGCCAGGCTGTAGGAATCATACTTCCAGGACCAGCACTCGAACTCGCAGCTCGTTGAATAGATAGCATGGCTGTGTCGACAAAATGACAACCCGAAGTCTCCAATATGACCGCCGCCATAGCCGCAGCAGCAAAGCCGATCTGAAATCCCATCGAAACTCGAATGACGGCTGAGCAAATGGTGACAAGTCGCGTAGCCCACTCATTGAACACGATCTGATCCCAAAACTCAGATCTGGGATACCGATTCCTCGCTTTGTCAGCGCCTTGATACAGGAAGATGAGGAGAGCGACAGAGAGTAGAATGGCGCCGGTGCCCACGGTGAGGATCAGGGTGCCGAAAAGACCGATTCTGCGCCACCATTGTCGAAATCGTGGTTGTCGAGGTGGGATGATGAATGTCGACGCAGACATTGCAGGCGGTTGGTTAACGTCCAAGTTCCACTGTCCCGACTTTTCTGAAGATCCAATCTGCCCTGCCTTCTCGCACTTCGTAGGTGAAGCTAGCCCGTCGGGGTTGTGGACTGCTTCGTAGCCAGCCATGATGATGTGCTGGTCCTGATGATAACAGTCAAAACTAGAGCATAAGGGCGGAGCGTGAGGAGAAAACCAGACATTTTGAGTGTAGACCCTGGATCGAAGGATTTAGACCGCCCCGTCTCATCAACCATCTCAACATAGAGATTGCCTCCTGTGATACTGCGGTACTTCGCTCTTGGTGGCAGCCCGGCGTGAGCCTAGGTATCTGCTTAGCTGAGCAAGACTGGGATAAGCGCTGGATCGTTTCATGGTGGAGTTGTCATTTTATCTCAAAGCATCTGATAGGCCAGTTCGCATTGCTGAGTCCGACGGCGGCGGGGTACCTAAACCGAAATCGGAAAAACGGCGGGCCAGTAATGTGTCGTTTAGTCCTTGTAGGGCTGACGGAAAACCGCTTCCGAAGCTCTAGGGTATCGATTATCAAAAAAGATGGATGGGAAAGTCGTACAACCATTTACAACTGTCATATAGTCTTGTTGATTTAGTAATGTATTGAAAGTAGATTGAAGCTAAACTGATTGGGTTTCTTATACGTGCTTGCAGCTATTAAACGACAGAAATCTGTCCGTTAGTATCGAGCAAAGAATTTGATCGACATCTGGGATTTCGTCTCTTGCAAGATTTCTCATTCATTTCTCGAAGGCTTGTTTTGGTGGATAACCCCGAGACACGGAATGCGTCAGCGTTTCCAATGAAAGCAATCTCGCAATACTTCCTATTTCTGAGTAGCTTGTATGGAATAGGTACTTGAGGGATCTTGATGCTTCCATGCGACGGGGTGTCAAGCATGAGTCATGATAGCAATCACGTGATCCTGTTCATGATTCATACACACAGGCACAAGTATGGTCTCATCCAAGACCTTTCTTGTTACTTTCTCCAACCAAGAGTGTAGTACTACGCTAATTAAAACAACTTTGACGATATAAAGTCTTTACAAGAGCAAGATATCGCTTGCTTAAACTCTATTCCAGCATAACAACATGTTGAATGGAACTACAGGGCCATGCCATAAGGGTAACGGGCTGGTGCATGCCACTCCAAACGTTCCCCATGATCCGAGAGGCTTCTTCAAAGACTAATTTTGACCTGGCGCAGGGACCAATAAGAGATACCAAGACGGAAACATTCCAGATGAAACAAATGGGGTTGCAGATACACCCGACAATGAGGAAGACAAAAGATCTTCATCGGGTGTCATTCCCGACATCAAGGCACCAGAGCTGAAAGAGACCTGCATGCAGCATATCGAGTCCACCAAGCAAAATTCTCCGAGAGACAATAAACATCTTGATGATCAAGATCTCATACTTCTACGGTTTCATGTGGTAGGTAACTTGGCCAAACATTTTGATGTTAACATTGTCTGGGCAGATACAGCCTCGGCAAATTTTCATGAGCCTCGGCAGGATTCTAGAAGTTCCTTTTCTTGGCGTTTGATGGCTAGCTGGATCTGCTGATTCGAGTCTTTGATGCGAGCCTCGAAACAGCACAGGCTGAAACAAGTGGCCCCCGGAGAGTGGAGTCATAAACAAAAGCAAAGACCCTTACCTCTTTTGGAAATTCTCGCGAAGGAGAAAGGGTGATGTTTGATCGACCAATAGCGTTCCGGTCATATCTAATCTTGTATATGCGAGGATGATCTGAGCACTCGGAAGTCGCTTTGATGTTTCGGATTACTGGGGTCTTATTTCTATCAAGGTTTTGCGTAGATAAGATGGAGTTGCGAGGTGAGGGCATGTAAAATGGAGGAATGACGTTGATGATAGCCAAGAGAATATAAAGTATCGACAGTACGCGACTCTTCTACTGGATTATCACCGCATCGACAGGTTCGACAGTCTTTACTACTCACCATATACCACATTCTTTGCTCCAGCTCCACTCGCTTTTTTCTCTTCGATTGACACATTCTATTCTCATTCATTATGAAGTTCTCTACTTTCATCGCTGCCTCTTCCGCAGCTGCACCCGCCTTCGCTCTGCCCCAGTTCCTCCCCGGCCTTGGTGGTGGCGCTCTCACTGGCGGAAGTGACCTTGATGGTGGCAACACCAATGGCAACTGGACTCCCCAGGAGTGGATAGCACCGGGTTCAACTGACTGTAAGTCTCCGCAATTGAAGGCTACCAATTCTTTACTAACATTTTACCTAAGCTCGTGGTCCTTGTCCCGGCCTTAACACGCTGGCCAACCATGGTTACCTCCCTCGCGATGGCAAGAACATCGACCTGAAGAAGCTCGCTGCTGGTATGCTTAACGGCTTCAACATCGAGAAGAGCGATGCCGTTCTTCTTTTCACACAGGCTATCAGAACTAGCCCCAAGTACCCCATGAGCCGTTCTTTTGATCTTGCAGACCTTGGTCGCCACGGCATCCTCGAGCATGACATCTCGATCAGGTATGCCATCCAAATCATCGCTCCCTTTGACCAAGTGCTAATCTTCAATTCAGTCGCTCTGACGCTTACTTCGCCGACCCCAACCCCTTCAACCAGACAGTCTGGGAGGAGACCCTCCAGTACTTCCCCGACGAGATGATCACTGTTGAGCAAGTCGCCAAGGCCCGAATGGGTCGTCTGGAAACTTCCAAGAAGACCAACCCTGAGCATTCACTGTCTGCATTGGCTAGTGGATTCTCATGGGGCGAGATGGCTTCCTTTTTCGAGATCATGGCTGATGGAACTACCGGCACGGTAAAGAAGGACTACATCGAGTACTGGTTCAGTATGTTGCCCCCAACATTTCATTATTATAATGAGACTAATAATGACTTTACAGAAAATGAACGCATGCCTACCGAGATTGGATGGCAGCGACGTACCACTACTATGCGCGGTAGCGAGCGTATGGCGTTCAGCCGTAAGCTGATGGAGGCCGCTGGAGTTAGCCGTCGCGACCTGACCAGTGATGAGTACGGTCGTCCCATCAACCAGTAAAGAGGCAGTATCAGAACGGGGAGGAATCTCTTTTAGGATGAAGGAGGACTGTTATGACATGACCGTGGCTGAGGAAAGGTTACACGCTGTACTTAGAGGGCTGGCTTCCCGTATATATTACAGCCAATTTCTATTTCTCAATATGATTTATGGACGTTAAATCTGAACCTGTTGGGGAGTAATCGGAGTGCATTAACTAGTGAAGCAACGGGCCTTTTCTACAGACCCCGATCCTTCCTTGAGAGGAGGTAGAGGTGCTCGTCTGAAGAGTCGGTCTCGGCATCTTATAACGGCGAGATTGTGATCAGCCCTAGATATCTTTGTCGTTGTATCGACGAAATGCATTCTTTACAAAGGTTCAGGTCCGCAGTCAAAGCTCCAGAGCAGTAGTGGCGGACACGGAAGCCATGCAGATTAAAGTGGGTTCAGCAATCGCAGCGCAGCACTAATACAGGCGGATGTCAATTCCGATTATAGCGATAAGGAATAAAAGAATCATTTGTATTTTACATCATGGAATAAAGCCAGATAGTATTCCCTTCCAAGCGAGGTCAGTGAACATGTGGTACTGTTCTGTATTCGCCTAAGAACATTAGATATCGATAACCAATGAGCGACGTCATTGTTCCTATCCACACTGATCATGACAGTGACAATAGTACAGTAAGATGTCAAAAG